>CAKNXH010065519.1:8826-30459 GCA_932178445.1 Andricus quercusramuli | reverse complement strand
TATTGTCACCTCTTGAGGGGTATTTGAGGAATAATTTCCACCCAATATCTTTTAATTTTTACACACCTGAACCCCTTTAATTGTGCCCTGAAAATGCCCCAAAAAATGCAAAATAGCAGTTTTCTATCAAATTCATGCTAAAGACGGTATTTTAAACAAAAATTTCAACATGAATTATTTTTAATCGATGAGTGACGAGTTTTAAATTATATTTTAAATAATTTTAAATTGTTTAAACAATTAGTATTTGTTTAAACAATTTTTTTCCCCTGTAAATCGTGAAAAGTTATTATCTTTCGGAATAAATCGTACAAAGTTGATGAATGTCAAGAGTAGTAGTTCTTGTTTAACTTATTTGGTCATTATTTAAACAATTTTCATTTGTTTAAACAATTTTTTCTCCCTAAAATCGTAAAAAGTTATTATTTTCTGAAAATAATTACACAATTAAAGAATGTTGAAAGCAATACATTTTTGAAGGATGTTTGGTAATTATTTAAACAATTTTGATTTGTTTAAACAATTTTTTCCCCCTGTGAAGCGTGAAAAATTATTACTTTCTGGAATTAATGACACAATTAAAGGAATTGAAGAGTAATATTTTCTTCTACAGAATATTTAGCAATTTTTCAAATAATTTTTATTTGTTTAAACAATTTAATAATATTGTTACGGTGGGTCCTGTGGGGATAGACAATTTCGACTAATTTTCGAAATGCTTGTTCCCACAACCTACACAAGTAGAAGTGCAAGGCCGTGGCCAGCGAGGTTGTATCTCCTACGCTCACACACAGGCATACAAAGACTGAGAGGATAGTGCGACAGAGAGAGATTCTAAGTAGGCACAGTAGAGTCGCCAATACAAAGAAAGCGGGCTATACCAAGTGGTAGTGCAGATGAGCAGTGACGCGTGTCGTCCTCCCTCCCCGCCTAACGACTACTGCAACCTCTTAGCTTTCATACCATCCGGATACGTGCGAGTCCCAAATGTGCCTGTAAATTGTTGATTGACAATGCCAATTGTTAATAAATATTAGCAATTCATTTAGATAAAATTCGGAACGTTACTTAAGGTATGTTTTTATTAAATTTAAAAAAGGTATTCATTAGTGATCAATATCTCATCAATCGATACCAATCAATACCTCTACCCCTAGTTGAAGAATCGATACTGTTGAATAGTCGGGGGTGAATGAATTGGATTATCGTCACTACTGTACACTTTGATTTGATTTCACTTTTAATTAACCCTAGACAGGGCCCGTCAATTTTTCTTACCTTTAAGGAGCCTGTGGGGCGTATGTGACCCCAATGCGTCAGTTTGTACTAAATCTTATCTATCAGTAGTAAAATGACTTTAATATAGACGAATCTCTTCGTTTTTTAACCGCGGAGAGAATGGTGTATATTAATGTTTATTTATTGAATTTTAAATAAGTAAACAAATTGTTTGAACAATAAAAAATGTAAAAAAACGGAAAAAATTACGTTTTTTGGAAAAAAGTAGCTCTTTTTTTTCTAATTATTCGATTTGAAAATTTCAAACGGGGTTTTGAAGAGAACTTTTTGCACCATCAAGCCGCAATTCTCACTGTTTTATTATTTTGAAGAAATATAATTATTTTTGAGTTTGAATTTGAAAAATTTTGAAAAACTACAATTTCATAAAATTGAAGGAAAAGAGAATAAAACAATTTTTTACAAAGAATAAATGTTAATGTTTTTATTAGTTAATGAAATATGAATATTAAAAAACAGTTTCAGTACAAAAATAACCCCACTCTCGGCGCAAGCGAGGGACCTCTAGTCTTGTGCGTAGTTGCGGCTCCACTAAGCTCATAATGAGCGATTTTAAGAAGTCTCTGCGATTCATTTTTGGGTTCGCAGAATTTAAATTGTACAAAATTAGGGAGTTTATTCCACCTTGGTCGAGCATCCCACTCCAAACTCTCATCGGCCATCGCAAAGTTTTTCTCGCTGTTGTGTATTCATGACACACATAGTCAAATGTATTAGTGCCTCCTTTAGTGGTGTTATAAAATGTAATTATTTCTGGCTTTCCCGTTTCCTGGTCGATTTCGCCTGTGTGGAGTAGAGATGAAAGCAAGATGACGATCTTTTTTCTTTTGGGAGTGTAAGACAGAAGAGTCTTCGTCCTATGAAAAGCAAAATTTGACCAATGTCACCAGCACACTCGAAAGAAGCAGGAATCTGCGGTTTATTTTTTCTCAGAGTACAGCCCATAAAATTCCAAAATCATGCATGGAAACATTTTTTGGAACTCAATACTGTATGATTATATAATTATATATGCAATACATTGTTTTTAGACAAAAAAGTCAAATTGTCTCATCTCCACAAAATTTATACGTATAAAGGCCTCTGGGGCTCCTGTGACCCCACGCGCTTCACACATATTTGTCACTTCACAACGATGTTCAGCGGAGAGGTATTTGGGCTAATGCCGTAAGAGTGACAGAGATGGTAATAAAGCACTCTCAGTGCCGCATTGTGCCTTTGGATGTAGGTTGTTCCCGCATGAGCTGGACAACTAGATAGTATGTGTCCTAGATGCTCGGGCTGTTCATGACACGCTCTGCAGCTATCAACGGGAATATCTTGGCTCAAAATGTGGCGACGGTATGCTAGAGTGGAAATGACACCATCTTGACATGCCAAAATGAAGCCCTCTGTGCCCGACTTCAATCTGGGTGATCTAAGGAAAGCAAACGTCAGCTCATACGACATCGACTGATCTTCCACATTTCTGTGGAAGATGCCGTGCATCTTCTTGTCGAGGAGCTCTTCGCGGAAGTTTTTCTCCTGTGCTTTCTTAATCCGGGCCTTCAGGAGTGAGTATTTAAGATGGATAAGATTTGATGCATTTCGCTCACCCCTGATATTGAAGTCAAGGCCGAGTGTTTCAGCAGCCTCTTCTGCTGCTTTGTAAAGAAACGCCCCTTTGCCTAATTCTTCGTGTTTTCTGACCATTTTAAGAAGAGGATCTTGTCCATTTGCGACAATATGTGCTGTACCCAGAATAATCCTGTTGTGAAGACATTCAAGATTCAGTATTCCACGACCACCTTGACGGCGTGAGATGTAAAGTCGTGGAACAGAAGAGTTAAGGTGCATGCTTTTTTTCATGTGCATAACCTTTCGGGACCCGATGTCGAGGGATCTGAGCTCGTCCTTCGTCCATGGAACTACTCCAAATGAATAGAGTACTACTGGGACAGCAAGCATGTTCGTTGCAGATACTTTGTTCCTCGCCGACAGTTCGGAAGACCATATCTGTCGGAGGAGACGTTTGTATCTGCATCGGAGAGTATCCTTTATAGATGTTACGTCCTGAATGCGGCTTTGTGGCACGCCCAGGTATGTATAGGTCTCTCCAGCGCAAAGGTGTCGTATAGCGCTTCTGTCAACGAGTTCAGGATCTTCGAGGATGCCGTTAAGTTTTCCTTTCTTCAAATTAACCTTGGCGCATTTCTCTAACCCGAACTCCATTCCAATCTCTTGAGTGTACTCTGTGACAATTTTTAGAGCTAGATGTAGTTTCTCTTGATTTCTAGCATGGAGCTTAAGATCATCCATGTAAAATACATGAGTTACCTTATGCTTTCGATTTCCAGGTTTGCCACAGAGGTACCCTTCGGAATGGCGAAGTGCGAGAGATAGTGGCAATAATGTGAGGCAAAAGAGGAGAGGGCTCATGGTTTCGCCCTGAAATACACCTCTCTGAAAGGTGATACTGTTAGTGATCACACGATGTTTTCCAGATAAGATGGTAAATCTGGTTTTCCAAAGCGGCATTAATCTCTCTATGCATCTCACGATGTGTGGATGAACCTTCAAGCTTTCCAACAGACAGATGATAAGTCTATGGGAGGTTGAATCAAAATCTTTTCGGTAATCTATCCAGGCCATCGATAGAGATCGTTGATAGGATGCTGCATCTTTACAGACACATCTATCGATGAGCAGGTTCTCCCGACATCCTGCTACGCCTTTCTTCGAGCCACGTTGTTCATACATCTCTCGCCACACAGGTTCAATTGTCCGAAGAATCCTATCATTTAGGATGGCTGTGAAGATCTTATACAGTGTGTTCAGACAAGTTATTGGCCTGTAATTCTTAGGGTCAGCTAAGTTGCCCGTCTTAGGCAGGAGCACTGTGCGCCCTTCCACCAACCACTCCGGAATGGGCTCTTCCGACTTTAGATATGAGGTGAAAATTCGGGCCAGATGCTGGTGGGTTGAAGGAAACTTCTTCCACCAGAAGGTCTTGACACCATCTGGTCCCGGAGCGGGAAAGTTCTTCATGCCTTTTAATACGTTTTTCACCTCATCGGTAGTGATAGGTGGGCATTCTTCCTCAGGTGTTATGAGGGTATTGCACAGCTCCTTGAAGCTATTTATGTTCTTTGAGTCTTCTTGAAGTGGATGCTGGACCTCGTAGACTTCTCTCCAAAATGCTTCGACCTCCTCTGGTTTGGGCGGATGGTCGACAGTAACTGGAGGGTCTTGGAAGAGTTTAGATGGATCAGATGAAAATTGTTGATTTTCTCTGACCCACCTCTCTCTCTGCTCTAGACTTCTCCTAGCGTTAGATAGTATTCGTATTCTGTCAACAATATGCTGTCTGATGGTCAATAGCTTTGATTTGTTGATTGTGTGATGACGGATCCGCAGTTCGCGCGCGAACCGTCGAACCTTGGCAGTGAAATTCCTGCCAGATGTTATGTAGTCAATCACACACTGAATGCGGGACGCGTACTGTCTAGCCCAGCCTATCTTTGTGCTGAGTTGATGCATTCTTCTTTTGGTCTTATGATCAACCGTTGGTTTTGTTTTACGGCTTGCATCTGCCAAAGTTCTCGCTGCATTGTACACACCACAACTGATAGTCCAGAGGTCGGATTCTTCGGAAAAATCTCTACGAAGTTCATCATCCAATTCAGTCAGATCTTTGGGCTTGGGAGAAACCTGAATGTTGATGTTTCTCCGGGTCCTGAAGCATCGTTCTTCCTCTATTGGATGCCTGTTCGCGGTTGGTCTCAGTGTCGCTTCTCTTTCTCTGTTGCCGGCTTGTTCTGGATGCGGTTGAGTAGGCACTCCGCTTATATAACCCCTTTTCCTAAGGTTCTCGGCATGGTTTCGCAGACGTTGTTGCGAAAAGTCTGAGAGCTCTGGGTGTTTCTCGCACCACAGAGCATGCAATCGTGCCATGTAACCTTCTCGTTCAGGGACCATACTGGCATCGTAGCACTCCAGCAGGCCGTCATTGAGTTGATCCGTCTACTTAAAAGTAACAAGATTCCGCCGGTCAATCCCATTGACTCCGTCTTGATTGGCTCCCCCAACTGTAGGGTAGTCGGCATTGTTGTCCGACCCATTGTCGGGAGCCCTGCGCGTTCGATTGTTTTGAACCGCACTTACTACAACTATGTTTGGTGTTGTCATTGTTGTTCCCACGAGCAGCTAGGGAAAGGGTTCGTCCATCCTTGTAGAGCCCCGCATGCAAGGATAAGGCTGTATACTCTGAGAGTCGCCGATTTCCCAGAATCACCGTTAGAGACACCTCACCCAGGTGACATTCAGCTTTCGGCACGGTTCTCACGCCTTCGCTTGGGGGTTATTCCTTCGGGACCATCCCTGGACAAAGGTCCGCGACTGCTTATTAATTATTGTAACCATATTCAGCAGAAACCCTTGGTACAGGGACCCTCTATCCGCAACCCGAGGACGCGTTCGGAGGCTTTGTCATTAGCCCTTCGGTTCTATTCCAAAGGAATCAAAACCGAAACCGAATGGTTTATATATTTATATTTATATATATATATATATATATATATATATATATATAATTAGTTTATTCAACTTATTTAACTTTTTATTTAAATTTTAATTAATTCAACTTTAGATGATTGGTAGGCATTGCTGAGATGCTCATTTAATATTGCAAACTGTTCAAGAAAAATTCAGAGACATAGCAATATGGAACGGATGCACGTGCATCAAGGGTTGCTTAGTCTGCATTCACAAAAGTCAGCTTTTTGGGCTCATGAACTCCGACCTGTCCTACCTTTCCCACAAAAGTCAGCATTTTAAAGATAGGAACTTCGGTCTGTCATTTTTCCTTTCTCCCAAGAGTCACCAAAAACACCCTTCCATCCTATCCCCATGCGAGGGTACAACGATGATTCGGGCCCTGTTTCGAGAGCATTTATCGTTAGCTTCTAGCCCATGCTAGGAGTCCGGTAGGTTTGGGGACCTACTGCCCACGCTCCGTCGATATTTTTACTCACGCTTCCCAGAGTCGCGGTTGTCATCCGAATAACGCCAAGTTGCTAAAAGGGTGTACAATGCCCCGGGGTTGTTGCCGACGTTAAACCATAACAATCAACAGTAGTGTAGTGCTTTGTGCGTACGGCCCAGAGAGGTGCTTATAAAAGTATCCAGGACTAAAAACAACGGAAATAAAATAACAGTGCATGTAAATTCGGGTGACAACTCGCGGGTAGGAGAAGTGCGTGGGATAATCGGTGGATCGTGGAAACAAGTGCCCAGACCAGCGAACACGATCATCGAGCAAGGTCAGCCTTATAGTCTCTCTCTCTCTCTCTCTCCCTCTCGTAGAAGCCAAGGGGTCATAACTGATTTTTAACATGCAATTGTTTAAATTGTAAAACATGTGGTCTTCATTCATGCCCGGCATTCCTTTTAAAAGGTGCGCGGTAGAAATTAAGGTTTTTGTAGGCTTTAAATAAATGTCCTTTCTTTGAAATCATTCGTTTTTAGTTAAGACAGTGAATCATCGTTAAATACTTTCTTCACCTATTCCCATCTACAGATAAAATTAGCAAGCTCGGAACTCTTAGGAGAAAGTTCGCTTACCCACAAAAATAAAAATAATAAACAAATTAAATATACTTTTAATTTGGTCTGTTGTTCCTCCAGCATACCAGCACCGTAGGGTGCCATGTTACCTAAAAATTAAAACCAACGCTGGTACGTAACAATATTTTTTTGCTTAAGATACTTTGAAATTATTTTAAAAATTAATAATCATTAATATAAACCATTTTTGCAGTCTGTTATGGGTACTTATTTTTTCAGATCATATTCGTTAAAATGAATACTTTTTTTAATGAATTTCGGATAATTATAACTTTTTACGATTTTAGGGAAAAAAAATTGTTTAAACAAATGAAAATTGTTTAAATGATTACCAAATATGTTAAACAAGAACTACTACTCTTGACATTCATCAACTTTGTACGATTTATTCCGAAAGATAATAACTTTTCTCGATTTACAGGGGGAAAAAAATTGTTTAAACAAATACTGATTGTTTAAAAATTTACAATTATTTAAAATATACTTTAAAACTCGTCACTTATCGATCAAAAATAATTCATGTTGAAAATTTTTTTTAAATACCGTCTTTAGCATGAATTTGATAGAAAACTGCTATTTTGAATTTTTGGGGCATTTTCCGGGCACAATTAAAGGGGTTCAGGTGTGTCAAAATTAAAGGCTAGTGGGTGGAAATTATTCCTTAAATACTCCTCAAGAGGTGTCAATACTTTAATTGACAAAAAATGTATAACAAGTACTTCTTTTTTCCATTTTTTGAAAATCGAGCTTTTCCCATTTATAACCCCATGTTAATTTCAAAAGCCCGGGGGCACGGGTTAACGTTGAAAATTAAAAAAAAATAAAAAAATTACGGAATTCCGGAAAAGGAACAAAATGGAGGGGTTTTATCACCAAAAATCAAGAGTCGAATTTTTACAGGTATAAACTTTGACCACCCTAGTATACCACAGGCCAATCCAATCTGTTAATTTTTTCGAAAGTTATCGTGCTAACAAACTAAAAATCTACAGACAGACTAACAGACATTTTGTAAAAACCTGTTTTTTGGGGTTCAGGGGGTCTCAAAACGTGGACATTTGACAAAAACGAGATAGATAGATATTTGATAGATATTTGAAATATTCTTCAAATTTTCTATATGTATCATATTATAAATGTAAATTTTCCTTATAGTAGTTACTGATAACCAGAAAGTCTATCAAAACTGAAAATTTTAGAAAACCCCGCAACTTTCTAGCATTACTCTAAGAGAATATAGTTATGAACCCTAATAAATTGTTTAAAGAATTATGTTTGTTAACTTCTATTAATTATTGTGTTTGCTGGGGTACTGCTTGTCCCATCTCTTAATATAAACTAAAAATTCGAAGGTTTCTTTTCATATGCATTTTATACAAATCTGAGAAACATATTTTAAGATATTCGGAATTTAAACTTTGAATTTCAAAAAACTGTTGAAAGGATATATCGACGCCTCCATTCAATATGAGTCTATGTGCTGACAGCGCTTCGTATGAGACTATTCCCCAAGCTTATACACAGCGCAGTCTCATACACGGCGCTGTCAGCAGATATACTCATGTTGAATGGAGGCGTCGATATGTTTTGGTGAAATGGTTATCACCATCCTAAAGATTTTCAAATTTCCTTTCCAATTCGTTAGTTACAAACTTTATTTCGTGTTGACGCAATAATTTACCGCAGTTTGAAGAAAATCTAAAAACATTTGTTTTGGGCAGTGCGCTCAAATGAAATTAGATGCCCCTCATACATGTTCTATGCGCACTTTCATATTCAGGGTGATTCTTTTATCATGAGACACCGAAATATCTCAAGAAATACGCATCTAACAAAAAAAGTGTCCTTGATAAAAACTTTTTATTTTCGAGGGGGAAAAGCGACCCTGCAAAAGTTTACCCGACACCCCACACCCTGGGCGGGACGGGGGGTTACTTTAAAATTTCAAATAGAAACCTATATTTTTCATTCAAGATTCAGATTCCCCGTAAAAAAATACGTAAGTTTTATTTCAAAAGTTTTTTTCGATTCACGCCAGATTGGCGAAATATAATATTGTTGACTGTTCAAGAAATGCGTTTCCAAACGAAAAATAAAAAAGACGTATTGTTTGTTTTCAGGTGAGCTATTCAATCGTAATCGAATTAATTTTTTAACACCCCTTCCACCCACCTGTGAAGAGGGTTAAGGTGGAGTAGAAAAATAAGAAAGCCCAAAAAGTTTTGTCAAGACGATACAACGCCGTTTGAGACCTGCCGGCTATGGATAGAGGAGCACGGTGCTGAAACCATTCTCGGAACTGGAGCACATTGAAAACCACATTGTAATTTTTTTAACGTAAGCAACACAACGAACCCAAAAAAACCAACCCGTATGAATCAACCAAACAAACCGACTCTTTGCCTTCTTCATCTTTCGTTTAGAAGCGCATACCGTGAACATTCAGCAATGTCATTTTTCGCCAATGCAGCGCCACCTGTCACAAATCGACAACAAACTTTTCAAATAAAACTTACGTATTTTTTGTGAAGAATCTGTATCTGTAATAAAAAATATAGGTTCCCATTTGAAATTTCAAAGTTACCTCCCCCACCCCTCCCAACCCAAGGGGTAGGGTGTGGTGTGAATTTTCGCGGGGTCGCTTTTCCCCTCGAAAATAAAAAGGTTTTATAAGGGACATTCTTTTCGTTAGCTGCGTATTTCTTGAGATATTTCGATGTCTCAAAATGAAAGAATCACCCTGTATACGCATTGTTGCGTGCAACTGACAGCTAGTTGTTACCAATTATATTGATATAATTGCCTTCACTTAACTTTTACGTAAAAGATAAATTAGAGCCACTTACGAGATATATAGTGAATGGCAAACAAAGTAAGAAGAGCCATACATAAAGGTGAAAAGTATTTGAAAAAACATCGAGGTGTGGGTCGTAAAACCATCCTCCTGTCAAACTCGCCCAAACACCTTGTCTCAAAATTTCCAGTGTTTGAGAACCCATTCTAAAAGCTTACGACAATCTTTACCACTTTCTCCATTCTTTTACTGTTTTCATTTTACACTTGCACTAGCATTTCTTTCATTAATTGCAATCAAGAAACCATGGAGCAATGCATTTTACTCCAAAGCAAAATGCAAATCAATGAACTTGTACACAACATACAATCATGATCAAAGCAACCATGATCCATGGTTGGATCATGCAAGTAACTATGGTCTCGCTACGCGAAACTAAAAAAAAGTCAACGAATCAAGAAAACGTACAACGCCATCCATTATTGTAATCACATCGCGTGGCAAATTTGAACTAAGTTAAACGCCGAGTGTGCGTATCACAGAATTAACTGTTTCAAAGTCGGTTAAATTATTTTTTTTATTGTTCAACTTATAAAAGAGAAATTATGTGTATAAGAAAGGATTTCTGAAAGAGGGAATTTCGACCATGTTATTATCTAAGTTTCGGAATAGCTCTTCTAAAGCGGGGTGCACACACATTTGCACAGTGAATAAGCACAAGGCGCAACGCACAAGAGAATAAGTTTCAACGCACACGGATCCGCATAGCTACTCCCTATGCACCAGGCTTGCGGGCTAGCGCTCGTAACCTCAAAATGTGAAGTGTTGACGTGATGATTGTAAAAAGTGTGTTTTTCGTGGACAGTTAATCTAATATTTATAAAAGTAAGTGATTTTATTTCAAATAACTTCTTCGTCTGTCTTTGATTATGAAACAGTATTGTTTCAAGTTTATTGAAGAGCACTGTTTTAAGTTTATTTAACGATATTGGGTTCAAGTTTTAACCTGGAAATTTGACACATTCAAGTAGAGAAATTTTTTAAATTATTATACTATTACACTTAATTGTAAAATAATATGAGTTATCAAAGAACATTATATAACGTTCATGTAACGGTGTTTCTTCTAACTTTTGACTTAAAAATTTTAACTCAATTTGTGCATTTTAATTAAGAAATTAATTCAAAATTTCTATGTTTTCGACTTCTCTTTTCGTAGACAAAAAATTGCTTTTGTTACATTTTATATTTTTATCATATTTGCAGCGATGGACACGATGGATGATGAAGACGAGTAACTCTTTCTTTGTGCTTATCAGATATGTATCACAGCATTGACATTAAAAAGGCGTCGGAGGAGCAAAAGGTTATTTGTAGAGTCCAGCACAAAACTTCAATTTATTATATAATTTCCACTTTTAAAACTAGAAACACTTTATAAATAAACGATGCGACGCGTGACACTTGCAAAACAAAAGACGCGACGCGCGAGAAATTTGAGGTTGGAAAATTGAAAATCGTCTGCTACCAGTGGCTGCAGATTGCACAAGACGGCTGCAGATTGCATGAAAGTTCTTCTCTCTTTCTTTTAAGGTACTATATTAGATGGGAATATGCAAGCTGCCATTTTGGTTCCCCGCGAAATTCAAAATCGCTATCTTGATATCGTATTTTTAAGAGATGTATTTTGGTTATAGAACCTAATTAAATAGTAATGTGTAACGAAATTAAATTTAATTTAGCTGTAATATTTCAAGATAATAATATTATTATGAAGATAAATGTTTTTAATCATTATAATATAATGATCAATTGAAAATAAAAAATGGCAAATTATTCTAGTTACACATAACACATAGGTTTTAACTATTGATTCGAAATTTTATGGAATTCGGAATGAATATAAAATTACATGCATATAGAGAAAAATGTTTTTATTGAATTAAAAACAAAAAAAATACTTTGTTTAATGTTAAGCTTTCAATGATCAGTGCCTGTCGCAGTGCCCTACAGTCTTTCTCGTGAAAACTCTTCATAATCACGATGATGATATAATAATGAGATTCGAAACATGGAAGTTTGGTAATCAAATGATGAATGTGCAATACAACTAGTGTAATATTATACTTTAATATCATTGTTTTCTTAGTTCTCTGAAACTGAAGCTCTAGATCACATTTTGTGTAAAGCCGTTTTTTGAGTTTGGTGTTTTCACTGCAAGTTTAAACTTAATTTTACTCTCAGTTTGCGAAAAGGCTGACGCTAAAATTATAATCATATGATTTATTAGATAAATAATAACAAATAATAAAATAATAATAGACTACAGTTCAAACATTAGTACAATAATTTTCCAAAAGTTTATTATGTTAGTTATTTATATTTCATATCATCCGTCTTCTTTAGTTGCGTGGTGAACGTGCGTGTCGTGCTGTAGAAAAACGGGTTCCTAGCCTCACTTTCTTCTGGATCTTATTTCGCTTTAACGTACCAAAAAATTCTCACAGGCAATTTCATGGCATATAACCATGAGCTTCAGACCCCAGATATTTAAATTAAATTGTTTTAATGATAAATAAGAGTACTTACCTCCCTTAATCTCGAATTACAATTCGGTTCCCATTCATCGCGTCTACAATTTTCAATCCATATTTTTAGCCTTTCGCTTTGTCCTAGTGGAAAACGATAAAGTTTAAAATCATCTTCGCTTCTGTTCTTACAAAACGTAGCACTACAGCAAACCATTTCTATATTATATTCTAAGCTTAATTTTAACTAAAACATAAGACATGCTTATCGCATTGTTTCCCGCCAACTGTCCAGGAACCAATATGGCGGTTGCATATTCCTGTCTAATACAGTACCCTACCCTTACTATTCGATTGTGGCATGATCAAAGAAACCAAAGATATTATCTTTGAAGAAACTATGGTCCCGCCACCGTACAGGGAAGATAGGTATATATAGAGGCGATAATGCAGCGGGCAGTTTGTTGCACCCTAAGGGGAGAGAGACGGCAGGGGATGTCTTAAGGTGGAGTCCCATGTGGGCAGAAAACTTAAGCGTAAAGCAGAAACTCATGAGAGTGGAAGAGACAATTAGATATGTCCGTCTCTCTCACTCTCATTAGTTTCTGCTTTACGCCGACGTTTTCTGCCCACATGGGACTCCACCTTTAGGCTGGCGTCCCATGTGGGCAGAAAACGTCGGCGTAAAGCAGAAATTCATGAGAGTGAAATAGACAAATAGATCTGTCCATCTCTTTCACTCTCATCTGTTTCTGCTTTACGCCGACGATTTCTGCCCACATGGGACTGCACATTTAGTTAGGTTTAGTTTGGGAACAAGCAACAAGAGGCGCTAGTGCCACGAACCAGTGCTTAAAGCGGGGCGCACACACATTTGCACAGTGAATAAGCACAAGGCGCAACGCACAAGAGAATAAGTTTCAACGCATACGGATCCGCATAGCTACTCCCTATGCACCAGGCTTGCGGGCTAGCGCTTGTAACCTCAAAATGTGAAGTGTTGACGTGAGGATTGTAAAGAGTGTGTTTTTCGTGGACAGTTAATCTAATATTTATAAAAGTAAGTGATTTGATTTGAAATAACTTCTTCGTCTGTCTTTGATTATGAAACAGTATTGTTTCAAGTTTATTAAAGAGCACTGTTTTAAGTTTATTTAACGATATTGGGTTCAAGTTTTAACCTGAAAATTTGACACATTCAAGTAGAGAAATTTTTTAAATTATTATACTATTACACTTAATTGTAAAATAATATGAGTTATCAAAGAACATTATATAACGTTCATGTAACGGTGTTTCTTTTAACTTTTAACTTAAAAATTTTTACTCAATTTGTGCATTTTAATTGAGAAATTAATTCAAAATTCCAATGTTTTCGACTTCTCTTTTCGTAGACAAAAAATTGTTTTTGTTACATTTTACATTTTTATCATATTTTCAGCGATGGACACGATGGATGATGAAGACGAGTTACTCTTTCTTTGTGCTTATCAGATATGTATCACAGCATCGGCATTAAAAAGGCGTCGGAGGAGCAAAAGGTTATTTGTAGAGAGTCCAGCACAAAACTTCAATTTATTATATAACTTCCACTTTTAAAAGTAGAAACACTTTATAAATACGCGATGCGACGCGTGACACTTGCAAAACAAAAGACGCGACGCGCGAGAAATTTGAGGTTGGAAAATTGAAAATCGTCTGCTGCAGATGGCACAAGACGGCTGCAGATTGCATTAAAGTTCAACGTTCCGAACTTTTCGACGCGTTCTGCGCCATGCTGTGCGGAAATCACAGCGATTGAAATGGAGCCCTGTGATTGGTCGAGAACCTTGTGCGCCACGCGTTGTGCGCTGTGCAAATGTGTGTGCGCCCCGCTTTACACTTAATCTGTGTGAATGGGGTAGGTGAGGAGAGTGCGCCGTGTACATGAGTCGAACTGCACAAAATTTAGAACCCTTATACCTGGACTGGTGTTTTCGAACTCTATTCTAACTATTCACTTTCTTTCAATATTTTCGTGAATGGAAATATCCACCGATACGTTTTTCATTTGAAACTTTGTATTTTAATATTTTAAGTTAAAATTTAAAAACAAAAGAATTTTTATTTTGAACGACCCCATTAGAAATTTGTTGATTCGCCCATCAGAAGCATAATTCTTTTCGTAGAATGATTGATTAGAATAGTCATTATTATTGCAATATGTGAGCATTTATTGAATAATATTTGCTTTTAAATTGTAACAATAGCAAACACGTGAAATTAATAATAAATACACAAATAGAAATGTCCTTCGCATACAATAATTATTTTGTTAGAATTTTAATAGAATGTATGGACATTATTTACATTATTTGATTTTTCACTTATACATTCTCTATTCTCATTCTTATCTTTCTGCACTCGTGAAAAGAAAAATCTGAATATTGTAGGTACAACTTAAAAAAATATATATATATAAATAAAAAACATTTGATCATTATCGTAGGTACAGTTGAGCTCTCGGATCCAATAACTCAGCCGAATTTCGTACTATTTTACAAAGTACACATTCCAGTCAATTTTTAATGAATTTATATCAAATATTCCAGACATTTTCTTTGAACTATATGGAACAACTTTCTCGCTGGAAGTTGTTTGGAAATCTGAAGTTGCCTCTATACTTTTTGTCTCCAAAAGTAGAAAAATGTGTTTACCGATCGGCCTTAAATTCAAATTGTATATTATTAAAAAAAAGGTTATTGTTCGCGCGTGAGAGAAGTTTGTGTAAGAAAACGATGCAGTGTTTTAAAAACCTTTTTGACGATAAATACATTAAAGGACAGGTCACTGAGAATAAATAATAAAACCAAATTAATCCACTGTTAACAAAATTGCTCAAAAAAATCGAACTAGAATATGTTTAAAATTCATTTCAAAAATTAACAATATACATTTAATTTGAACTTGTCTACCGAAACGACGAGACAAGTTCTTAATTTAACGTTCGGACGACGACTAAAATTTGCTTACAAGAGGTACGAAAGGTTCTCACTCATACAAGACTCATACAAGGAATATGACTCAACGATAGCAGAATAAGGATAACAGAAGAAATCGACAACACTTTAAAATTAGAATTACATTAAAATGTAAACATATGAAATTAAGTCTAAAATGAAAAGTCGATGTTAAATAAGTGAAATAAAATAAAAGCATCTGAATAATTATATCAGTCAATTCCGAACAGTTATTTTCAACTTTTTATTATTTTTCACTCATTCGCTAAGTATACTTTGTATGTGTACCCAATTTCAAACAGCTTCAATAAAATTTGTATGAGTTGTGATGATTTATGTTTTAATCACTTATTGAATATGAGGAAAAAAAGTTTCTTTTCAGTTTTTAATTTTTATTTCTTGAAACTAGTTTGTATATTTAATCTCTCCCTTTTACGGGTTTGAGGGCCTCCGCTCCCCGTACATATCTTTACATTTCATGCTTAGTCTAACTTATTCGCTGCTTATATTCTAATTCTTCGCCTTACATGATAACAGTCATATTAATACTATTATTCTTAACTTTCTACAAATCTAAGCATGAGCGACCTTCCAGGGCTTCCGTTTTCTCTTACCATCAATTGCATTTTGAACGATTTAAAATTTACCATTTTTCTAGTGACTTTCCTTCACAGAGGATAACCCGTTTGGCTCTGCCCTGTTCCCTTGCTTTCTCTTATTTCTTCCAGCTTTTTCATCCACATCACTCCCTGTCCATTACCATCCAAGATCCATCTCACACACTCATCCACACTCAACTGTCCATCTTCCTCTCCTGTACACCTCTCTAACACATGTGCCCATGACTCCACCTCGTATCCACATACTCTGCACAAATTATCCTCTTCATCCATCCAATATCTACAAGATCTCACTCCTTCCCCCATTCTAAACCGTACCACCCTATTCCATTTGTCTTCCTTTTTCATCTTTTGCAAATATTCTGGTTCCGTCAACCCTTTGACCATCATATACCATCTATTGTACTTCGAATCCATAATCTTTCTCCATCTCTCTTCTCCTTGTTTAACTAATAGCTCTAATTCTATGTTCTGCCAATCCAGAACCCCTTCCTGCATATCACAAACATTCCTCATTTTTGTCCTTTCTTCCTCCCATTTCGAGTTTCCCAAATTTCCTCTCGTCTCCTTGTTCCGAACTTCGTCCAAGCATACTTGTGCTATCCTGCTCCCCTCCTCCCTTTTCAGTTTCTCTTCAAACCTCCAGGCTCTCTTAATTTATCTCGTTACCATTTTCTCCCTTCCTAGTTCTTCCCTCAACATGTATCCTGGGCAACTCCAACTAACCCCCATTACCCATCTCAGAAATCTCTCATGCATACTTTCCACTTTCCTATGTTCTTTCCATCCCCAGACTTCTACCCCATAACCCAATACCGCCCATACCAACGCATCAAACAACCAGACCCTCATTCTCCAATCGTCCTTGAACCTTCTCTTTCCTATACCCCATACTTGGCCCATTACTTTGCTCGCACATTCGATTCTCTTCCTCACCTGCACCTCGTTTCCCCCTCCTGCCTCAAACCAGAAATCTAAGTAACAGAACTCCTCCACAGTTTCCACTGTTTGTCCATTCATCTTCCAACCGTAACCTATTTTGGTCTTTCTCTTTCTGAAGCACATCACCTTGGTCTTCCCTACGTTCACCGTCAGTTCTTTTGCTCGTACATATTCTTCGAAAATTTTTATCATTAGGTTCATACCCTTCTCATCGTCTGCTAATAGAACTACGTCGTCCGCGTATGCTAGAGAGTATAGTTTGCTATTACCCAGAATCGTCCCCCCTTTCCCTTTCTCCTTTAGCTTCTCCTCTAAGTCTGCCAGCAGCATATTAAAGAGCAGCGGACTCAACGGGCACCGTCACTAACCCTTCCTCTATTCCCTTCTCTTTCATTGCCTGCCATAGAACTTTTCTATTCACTGAGTCAAAAGCTGCTTTAAAATCTACGAACAAGGCTACTAATTTCCCTTTTTTTCTCCCTAAGTTTCTGTTAACCAAGTAGTTGAGTACGTAAATGTTATCTATTGTTCCCACCCCTTTTCTAAATCCCGTCTGATTGTGTGGGATACTTTGTTTCTCTTCTATCTGACTCTCTAACCTTTTTCTTAGAATTTCCGCGTATATTTTATAACCCACTGGCATGAGGGTGATCCCTCTGTACTCTTCTACCTTCTTACCATCCCCTTTCTTGACAAGCGGTACCACCAGCCCTGTCCTCCACTCCTCCGGCCACCCTTCTCCTTTCCAGACCTTGTAGCAGATCTTCCACATCCCTTCCCTAGTCCCTTCTCCTCCATACTTTATCGCTTCGTTCTCCATACCATACTCTCCTGTAGCCTTGCTTCTTTTTAGTCTATCTATCGCCTCATTCACTTCTTCTCTTGTTATTTCGTTCACTTCCTCCCTTTCTCCCTGGACTGTCTTTCTATTTTCCCCTTCGATCATATTTTGTTCTCCCCCTAGCAGACCCTTAAAATAATCCGTCAATTCATCCATTTCTATTTCTTCATTCACGCCCCTCCTTCCTCCTCTTTCCCTGTTTATCACATCCCAAACCCTACCTTCTTTGATTGCTTTTTCTACTTCTTCCTTGTATTTCTCCTTTCCTTTTTGCTTTTTCCCTTCCAGCATCCTCTCATGTTCTCTTTTTCTCCTGTTGTACTCCGCCTTCTCTATTTCTCCTTTCCTCCATTTTCTTACAGACTCTTTCATTCTCTCCTTACTCTCCCTGCATTCCTCATCCCACCAGCCTCTCTTTCCCTTTTCTCTTCCTTCTTTCGCACCTATCTCATCCCTTACCTTCTCAATCGACCCTTTCAACCTCTCAATCAACACGTCTACTTCCTCCTCCTTCTCATATCTAACATTCTCCTTTTCCATTTTTTGTTCAAACACTTTTAATTTATCTACCCCCCAGTCTCCCATTTTCGCGTTCCTTTCCCCCCTCTTTCCTTTCTCCCTCTACCGCGCTTGTGGACGCCACCTTTCAGTGTCGCTATTACTGGGAAGTGCTCGGACCCTATCTCATTCCCCACCTTCATACTGCATATCATATTCCTCATTCTTTCTTCCGCCAGGATGTAGTCTATAACCGTCTCTCCCTTACCTACAAATGTGATCTCTCCCTTCTCATCTCCTTTCATATTGCCATTACATATGAACCATCCTGTTTCTCCTATTACTTCTAGTAACCTCCTCCCCTCCCTGTCTATCTCCCTATGTTTGGAGCTCCTTATATAGGCCTCCACTTCTTCATCCCAAGTCCCTCCCCCTTGCTCGCCAGTCCAAGCATTCAAGTCACCTCCCATCAAAACCAACTCTTCCTTCTTTTCCTCCATCCACCTCCTTATTTCTCTCCAACCTTCCTCTTCCCCTCTTCTTCTATATGCACAAACCACCGCTATTTTGACTTTTCCAATTACAATCCTTCTTACCATTGTTCCATCCTTTTCCTCTCTATCCTCCTCTGTTCTCCCTTTTACTGCCAGTTCTTTTCTCACCCCCGAGACCATGCCGCCCATCCCTCTACCTTTAACGTGTTCCTTTCTCGATTCTTGCATTGTCCACACATACCCTTTAGGTAGCATCCTTTTCATCCCCTTCCAATCCTTCTCATCTGCCCATGTTTCACTCATCATAATCACATCCCATTTTTGTAACTCCCGCCAAAATCCTTCATTCTTGTTCTTCAAGCCTGCCACATTCCAGAAAGCTATTTTTACGTTTTTCCCATCCCTTCCCTCTCCTATCCTCCTTACTTTTCTTCCGCCTTGCTTTTTGGAAACCCCTCTGTTTGCTCGCTAACATCTTTTGTATCTTCCTTTTTTCTACCTTTCTCAACTCTTTTTTCCTTCTTCCTTATTTCTTCTGATTCCTCGTCCCAGAACCATTCCTCTCCATTTATCCGTAATCTATCTCTCCCTATCCATACCATGTGCCCCTTTTTCCTCTCTATCCATGCCCTCTGGTCTATTTGCCATCTCCTTTTCCTCTCCCTCCATGTCAGATCCTCTTCAATTCTTTCCCTTCTTCCTTTCAATAATTCGTTGTTCTCCATAATTTTCTTTTTCTCCTCCTCACTCCCTACTTTTACTACAAACATTCCTTCCTTTCCTTCGTTCGTCCCTCCTATCCTCTTAACTCCTTCTACCCTTACCTGCACTCCAATATTTCTCAGAAGATTTATGATTTCCGCCTCCCCTGTTTCACTCTCCATTGTCAATCCCTTAATAATTATGTTATTTTTTCTCTTTGCCTTTTCTTCCCCTTCCAATCTCCTTTCAATGTCAGTCTGTTCTTCAATCTTTCATTCTCATTTTGCACGTTCTTATTACTCCCTATGTCTATTTCCGCACCCTCTGTTTCTTTCCCCATATGCTCATTCCTCAATTCTAAGTTGTTCACCCGTTCTTCCAGCTGTTTTATCTCAATATTTCTCCTTTCGTCATCCTCCTTCTGTCTATTCTCTATGCTCTCTAGCTTACGCCATTCCTTATCCTTCTCCTCTTTCCAGATTTTATCCCACTCCTCCCACTTTTCTCTTACTTTCCTTACTTCCCCCCTTACAGCATTTCCCTGCCTATTCATGTCTTCCAAACTTCTCCTTGTTTCCTCTCTAAACCCTTTTATGAGAGCCTCTAATTTTTCAAACATCCCTCCGTCCCCCTATCTCTATCTGGTGTTTTCCGTTTAGTGAGTTTATTCCTGCCTTTCTTGCTTTCCTTATCCGTTTCTAACTCATCGTCCCCTTCCTCTCTTTTTCTTTTGTCTTCCCTCTCACTACTGGTCACGTTTCCTTTTTTTCGCCATTCGTCTAAACTTCGATTCGAGCCCGCGCTGCCTAGCTTGTTCAGGCGTTGTAGGTTAGAGGGCCTCCCGCCTTTATGGCCCGTACCTGAATCCCTTCTCTCTGCCGTCCCCACCCTCGTCGGCGTCTTAAACGTCTCTTGACCGCTACCGCTACTGTCATCTTCCCCCTTCACCTCACTAACCGAGCTCGCAACCTCGTCAGCAATTGCCTCATCTCCCGCCTGACCTCTGGCGCCCGTTTGCGGACTTCTTACCGTCGGCATCCCAGTATCCAACCTTACCCACTGTTCCACGACGCTACCCTCTCTTACCCCCCTTGCCCGACAACAATTATTCACTCCTAACCTCAAAACTTTCGTACACTCCAATTTCCTTTTCTCACACCTCACTTTCAACCTTTACACCTTTGCCTACCCTCACCCTTCTTCCTTCACACCTGATCTCCGCACTCAATGCCCTTTCTCCTTCCACACACGCTGATTCCCTTCACCAAAGCCAAAAAAACCAACACTTGACACAAAACAGTTCTCTCGCGATCGGTACCGAAAACGGAAGCCTATTTCTTGAAACTAATTTTGGGACATAGAAATTATAAATATGCCTTGTTGAAATATAGAAGCCTATATTTACAAAATTAATTTTGTGAATTTGAACATTCCCATTCCTTGAGATCCGGGGCAACGCTTTTAGCGTTTTCGAGCGTCTGGCGAGTTTGAATTCGAGAGCTCAAGTGCGATTCTAACAGAAAATTTAAAAATATTAACCTATAACAATAACAAAATCGTATAATATTAAATAACGGACTAATAAACAAGAAATACATTTCTGTACTGAAAGAATTATAAACCAATATTATCATGGAAAAAATGTTGAAAAATATGATTACCATCAATTTAAAAGAATAATTAAATAAAAAACAAAATATCTACATTTTTCCTTGAAATTAAGGGATCTATTCGTCATAAATATGCGAAGACATATCTTTGTTGCAAAGCGGAATAAGGTAAAAATTAATCATAATCAATCATGAATTAAAATATTTATAAGGAGTATAAAAAAAATGGATAAAGTTCCGAAAAGCGCTTACCTCCGATTAATCTGAAACTCCGTATACCTATATATTTTGACGCGCTGATCACGAATATGATAGTGAAAATATCCGCAAATTTGATTTTCAAGGTCAAAACCCCAAAAAACTAAAAATTTCATGTTTTTCCGTTTATTTCAGTATATAAAAAAAATTTACAAAAAAGTTTCAAACAAAAGTTGTAGATCTTTTAAAAATACATATTTTATGTCCAATATGTTTTTACCCTACGACTTATAGTTTTCGAGAAAATAGACGATAAATATGAAAAATCACAGAAATACTGCAAAATGTTCAGCAGTGAGTAAGAAGGCATTAATGCTAAAACAAATGGGTTAATGGCAAAAGATATGTTTCCACGAAACATTAGGGAACAAATAGGGATGGTATGCGTCCTAGGTTATTTCTGTGGCCAGTCACAGGGGTCCCCCCCCCCCCCCCCCCCCCCCC
>CAKNXH010065518.1:8829-30460 GCA_932178445.1 Andricus quercusramuli | reverse complement strand
TATTGTCACCTCTTGAGGGGTATTTGAGGAATAATTTCCACCCAATAGCTTTTAATTTTTACACACCTGAACCCCTTTAATTGTGCCCTGAAAATGCCCCAAAAAATGCAAAATAGCAGTTTTCTATCAAATTCATGCTAAAGACGGTATTTTAAACAAAAATTTCAACATGAATTATTTTTAATCGATGAGTGACGAGTTTTAAATTATATTTTAAATAATTTTAAATTGTTTAAACAATTAGTATTTGTTTAAACAATTTTTTTCCCCTGTAAATCGTGAAAAGTTATTATCTTTCGGAATAAATCGTACAAAGTTGATGAATGTCAAGAGTAGTAGTTCTTGTTTAACTTATTTGGTCATTATTTAAACAATTTTCATTTGTTTAAACAATTTTTTCTCCCTAAAATCGTAAAAAGTTATTATTTTCTGAAAATAATTACACAATTAAAGAATGTTGAAAGCAATACATTTTTGAAGGATGTTTGGTAATTATTTAAACAATTTTGATTTGTTTAAACAATTTTTTCCCCCTGTGAAGCGTGAAAAATTATTACTTTCTGGAATTAATGACACAATTAAAGGAATTGAAGAGTAATATTTTCTTCTACAGAATATTTAGCAATTTTTCAAATAATTTTTATTTGTTTAAACAATTTAATAATATTGTTACGGTGGGTCCTGTGGGGATAGACAATTTCGACTAATTTTCGAAATGCTTGTTCCCACAACCTACACAAGTAGAAGTGCAAGGCCGTGGCCAGCGAGGTTGTATCTCCTACGCTCACACACAGGCATACAAAGACTGAGAGGATAGTGCGACAGAGAGAGATTCTAAGTAGGCACAGTAGAGTCGCCAATACAAAGAAAGCGGGCTATACCAAGTGGTAGTGCAGATGAGCAGTGACGCGTGTCGTCCTCCCTCCCCGCCTAACGACTACTGCAACCTCTTAGCTTTCATACCATCCGGATACGTGCGAGTCCCAAATGTGCCTGTAAATTGTTGATTGACAATGCCAATTGTTAATAAATATTAGCAATTCATTTAGATAAAATTCGGAACGTTACTTAAGGTATGTTTTTATTAAATTTAAAAAAGGTATTCATTAGTGATCAATATCTCATCAATCGATACCAATCAATACCTCTACCCCTAGTTGAAGAATCGATACTGTTGAATAGTCGGGGGTGAATGAATTGGATTATCGTCACTACTGTACACTTTGATTTGATTTCACTTTTAATTAACCCTAGACAGGGCCCGTCAATTTTTCTTACCTTTAAGGAGCCTGTGGGGCGTATGTGACCCCAATGCGTCAGTTTGTACTAAATCTTATCTATCAGTAGTAAAATGACTTTAATATAGACGAATCTCTTCGTTTTTTAACCGCGGAGAGAATGGTGTATATTAATGTTTATTTATTGAATTTTAAATAAGTAAACAAATTGTTTGAACAATAAAAAATGTAAAAAAACGGAAAAAATTATGTTTTTTGGAAAAAAGTAGCTTTTTTTTCTAATTATTCGATTTGAAAATTTCAAACGGGGTTTTGAAGAGAACTTTTTGCACCATCAAGCCGCAATTCTCACTGTTTTATTATTTTGAAGAAATATAATTATTTTTGAGTTTGAATTTGAAAAATTTTGAAAAACTACAATTTCATAAAATTGAAGGAAAAGAGAATAAAACAATTTTTTACAAAGAATAAATGTTAATGTTTTTATTAGTTAATGAAATATGAATATTAAAAAACAGTTTCAGTACAAAAATAACCCCACTCTCGGCGCAAGCGAGGGACCTCTAGTCTTGTGCGTAGTTGCGGCTCCACTAAGCTCATAATGAGCGATTTTAAGAAGTCTCTGCGATTCATTTTTGGGTTCGCAGAATTTAAATTGTACAAAATTAGGGAGTTTATTCCACCTTGGTCGAGCATCCCACTCCAAACTCTCATCGGCCATCGCAAAGTTTTTCTCGCTGTTGTGTATTCATGACACACATAGTCAAATGTATTAGTGCCTCCTTTAGTGGTGTTATAAAATGTAATTATTTCTGGCTTTCCCGTTTCCTGGTCGATTTCGCCTGTGTGGAGTAGAGATGAAAGCAAGATGACGATCTTTTTTCTTTTGGGAGTGTAAGACAGAAGAGTCTTCGTCCCATGAAAAGCAAAATTTGACCAATGTCACCAGCACACTCGAAAGAAGCAGGAATCTGCGGTTTATTTTTTCTCAGAGTACAGCCCATAAAATTCCAAAATCATGCATGGAAACATTTTTTGGAACTCAATACTGTATGATTATATAATTATATATGCAATACATTGTTTTTAGACAAAAAAGTCAAATTGTCTCATCTCCACAAAATTTATACGTATAAAGGCCTCTGGGGCTCCTGTGACCCCACGCGCTTCACACATATTTGTCACTTCACAACGATGTTCAGCGGAGAGGTATTTGGGCTAATGCCGTAAGAGTGACAGAGATGGTAATAAAGCACTCTCAGTGCCGCATTGTGCCTTTGGATGTAGGTTGTTCCCGCATGAGCTGGACAACTAGATAGTATGTGTCCTAGATGCTCGGGCTGTTCATGACACGCTCTGCAGCAATCAACGGGAATATCTTGGCTCAAAATGTGGCGACGGTATGCTAGAGTGGAAATGACACCATCTTGACATGCCAAAATGAAGCCCTCTGTGCCCGACTTCAATCTGGGTGATCTAAGGAAAGCAAACGTCAGCTCATACGACATCGACTGATCTTCCACATTTCTGTGGAAGATGCCGTGCATCTTCTTGTCGAGGAGCTCTTCGCGGAAGTTTTTCTCCTGTGCTTTCTTAATCCGGGCCTTCAGGAGTGAGTATTTAAGATGGATAAGATTTGATGCATTTCGCTCACCCCTGATATTGAAGTCAAGGCCGAGTGTTTCAGCAGCCTCTTCTGCTGCTTTGTAAAGAAACGCCCCTTTGCCTAATTCTTCGTGTTTTCTGACCATTTTAAGAAGAGGATCTTGTCCATTTGCGACAATATGTGCTGTACCCAGAATAATCCTGTTGTGAAGACATTCAAGATTCAGTATTCCACGACCACCTTGACGGCGTGAGATGTAAAGTCGTGGAACAGAAGAGTTAAGGTGCATGCTTTTTTTCATGTGCATAACCTTTCGGGACCCGATGTCGAGGGATCTGAGCTCGTCCTTCGTCCATGGAACTACTCCAAATGAATAGAGTACTACTGGGACGGCAAGCATGTTCGTTGCAGATACTTTGTTCCTCGCCGACAGTTCGGAAGACCATATCTGTCGGAGGAGACGTTTGTATCTGCATCGGAGAGTATCCTTTATAGATGTTACGTCCTGAATGCGGCTTTGTGGCACGCCCAGGTATGTATAGGTCTCTCCAGCGCAAAGGTGTCGTATAGCGCTTCTGTCAACGAGTTCAGGATCTTCGAGGATGCCGTTAAGTTTTCCTTTCTTCAAATTAACCTTGGCGCATTTCTCTAACCCGAACTCCATTCCAATCTCTTGAGTGTACTCTGTGACAATTTTTAGAGCTAGATGTAGTTTCTCTTGATTTCTAGCATGGAGCTTAAGATCATCCATGTAAAATACATGAGTTACCTTATGCTTTCGATTTCCAGGTTTGCCACAGAGGTACCCTTCGGAATGGCGAAGTGCGAGAGATAGTGGCAATAATGTGAGGCAAAAGAGGAGAGGGCTCATGGTTTCGCCCTGAAATACACCTCTCTGAAAGGTGATACTGTTAGTGATCACACGATGTTTTCCAGATAAGATGGTAAATCTGGTTTTCCAAAGCGGCATTAATCTCTCTATGCATCTCACGATGTGTGGATGAACCTTCAAGCTTTCCAACAGACAGATGATAAGTCTATGGGAGGTTGAATCAAAATCTTTTCGGTAATCTATCCAGGCCATCGATAGAGATCGTTGATAGGATGCTGCATCTTTACAGACACATCTATCGATGAGCAGGTTCTCCCGACATCCTGCTACGCCTTTCTTCTAGCCACGTTGTTCATACATCTCTCGCCACACAGGTTCAATTGTCCGAAGAATCCTATCATTTAGGATGGCTGTGAAGATCTTATACAGTGTGTTCAGACAAGTTATTGGCCTGTAATTCTTAGGGTCAGCTAAGTTGCCCGTCTTAGGCAGGAGCACTGTGCGCCCTTCCACCAACCACTCCGGAATGGGCTCTTCCGACTTTAGATATGAGGTGAAAATTCGGGCCAGATGCTGGTGGGTTGAAGGAAACTTCTTCCACCAGAAGGTCTTGACACCATCTGGTCCCGGAGCGGGAAAGTTCTTCATGCCTTTTAATACGTTTTTCACCTCATCGGTAGTGATAGGTGGGCATTCTTCCTCAGGTGTTATGAGGGTATTGCACAGCTCCTTGAAGCTATTTATGTTCTTTGAGTCTTCTTGAAGTGGATGCTGGACCTCGTAGACTTCTCTCCAAAATGCTTCGACCTCCTCTGGTTTGGGCGGATGGTCGACAGTAACTGGAGGGTCTTGGAAGAGTTTAGATGGATCAGATGAAAATTGTTGATTTTCTCTGACCCACCTCTCTCTCTGCTCTAGACTTCTCCTAGCGTTAGATAGTATTCGTATTCTGTCAACAATATGCTGTCTGATGGTCAATAGCTTTGATTTGTTGATTGTGTGATGACGGATCCGCAGTTCGCGCGCGAACCGTCGAACCTTGGCAGTGAAATTCCTGCCAGATGTTATGTAGTCAATCACACACTGAATGCGGGACGCGTACTGTCTAGCCCAGCCTATCTTTGTGCTGAGTTGATGCATTCTTCTTTTGGTCTTATGATCAACCGTTGGTTTTGTTTTACGGCTTGCATCTGCCAAAGTTCTCGCTGCATTGTACACACCACAACTGATAGTCCAGAGGTCGGATTCTTCGGAAAAATCTCTACGAAGTTCATCATCCAATTCAGTCAGATCTTTGGGCTTGGGAGAAACCTGAATGTTGATGTTTCTCCGGGTCCTGAAGCATCGTTCTTCCTCTATTGGATGCCTGTTCGCGGTTGGTCTCAGTGTCGCTTCTCTTTCTCTGTTGCCGGCTTGTTCTGGATGCGGTTGAGTAGGCACTCCGCTTATATAACCCCTTTTCCTAAGGTTCTCGGCATGGTTTCGCAGACGTTGTTGCGAAAAGTCTGAGAGCTCTGGGTGTTTCTCGCACCACAGAGCATGCAATCGTGCCATGTAACCTTCTCGTTCAGGGACCATACTGGCATCGTAGCACTCCAGCAGGCCGTCATTGAGTTGATCCGTCTACTTAAAAGTAACAAGATTCCGCCGGTCAATCCCATTGACTCCGTCTTGATTGGCTCCCCCAACTGTAGGGTAGTCGGCATTGTTGTCCGACCCATTGTCGGGAGCCCTGCGCGTTCGATTGTTTTGAACCGCACTTACTACAACTATGTTTGGTGTTGTCATTGTTGTTCCCACGAGCAGCTAGGGAAAGGGTTCGTCCATCCTTGTAGAGCCCCGCATGCAAGGATAAGGCTGTATACTCTGAGAGTCGCCGATTTCCCAGAATCACCGTTAGAGACACCTCACCCAGGTGACATTCAGCTTTCGGCACGGTTCTCACGCCTTCGCTTGGGGGTTATTCCTTCGGGACCATCCCTGGACAAAGGTCCGCGACTGCTTATTAATTATTGTAACCATATTCAGCAGAAACCCTTGGTACAGGGACCCTCTATCCGCAACCCGAGGACGCGTTCGGAGGCTTTGTCATTAGCCCTTCGGTTCTATTCCAAAGGAATCAAAACCGAAACCGAATGGTTTATATATTTATATTTATATATATATATATATATATATATATATATATATAATTAGTTTATTCAACTTATTTAACTTTTTATTTAAATTTTAATTAATTCAACTTTAGATGATTGGTAGGCATTGCTGAGATGCTCATTTAATATTGCAAACTGTTCAAGAAAAATTCAGAGACATAGCAATATGGAACGGATGCACGTGCATCAAGGGTTGCTTAGTCTGCATTCACAAAAGTCAGCTTTTTGGGCTCATGAACTCCGACCTGTCCTACCTTTCCCACAAAAGTCAGCATTTTAAAGATAGGAACTTCGGTCTGTCATTTTTCCTTTCTCCCAAGAGTCACCAAAAACACCCTTCCATCCTATCCCCATGCGAGGGTACAACGATGATTCGGGCCCTGTTTCGAGAGCATTTATCGTTAGCTTCTAGCCCATGCTAGGAGTCCGGTAGGTTTGGGGACCTACTGCCCACGCTCCGTCGATATTTTTACTCACGCTTCCCAGAGTCGCGGTTGTCATCCGAATAACGCCAAGTTGCTAAAAGGGTGTACAATGCCCCGGGGTTGTTGCCGACGTTAAACCATAACAATCAACAGTAGTGTAGTGCTTTGTGCGTACGGCCCAGAGAGGTGCTTATAAAAGTATCCAGGACTAAAAACAACGGAAATAAAATAACAGTGCATGTAAATTCGGGTGACAACTCGCGGGTAGGAGAAGTGCGTGGGATAATCGGTGGATCGTGGAAACAAGTGCCCAGACCAGCGAACACGATCATCGAGCAAGGTCAGCCTTATAGTCTCTCTCTCTCTCTCTCTCTCCCTCTCGTAGAAGCCAAGGGGTCATAACTGATTTTTAACATGCAATTGTTTAAATTGTAAAACATGTGGTCTTCATTCATGCCCGGCATTCCTTTTAAAAGGTGCGCGGTAGAAATTAAGGTTTTTGTAGGCTTTAAATAAATGTCCTTTCTTTGAAATCATTCGTTTTTAGTTAAGACAGTGAATCATCGTTAAATACTTTCTTCACCTATTCCCATCTACAGATAAAATTAGCAAGCTCGGAACTCTTAGGAGAAAGTTCGCTTACCCACAAAAATAAAAATAATAAACAAATTAAATATACTTTTAATTTGGTCTGTTGTTCCTCCAGCATACCAGCACCGTAGGGTGCCATGTTACCTAAAAATTAAAACCAACGCTGGTACGTAACAATATTTTTTTGCTTAAGATACTTTGAAATTATTTTAAAAATTAATAATCATTAATATAAACCATTTTTGCAGTCTGTTATGGGTACTTATTTTTTCAGATCATATTCGTTAAAATGAATACTTTTTTTAATGAATTTCGGATAATTATAACTTTTTACGATTTTAGGGAAAAAAAATTGTTTAAACAAATGAAAATTGTTTAAATGATTACCAAATATGTTAAACAAGAACTACTACTCTTGACATTCATCAACTTTGTACGATTTATTCCGAAAGATAATAACTTTTCTCGATTTACAGGGGGAAAAAAATTGTTTAAACAAATACTGATTGTTTAAAAATTTACAATTATTTAAAATATACTTTAAAACTCGTCACTTATCGATCAAAAATAATTCATGTTGAAAATTTTTTTTAAATACCGTCTTTAGCATGAATTTGATAGAAAACTGCTATTTTGAATTTTTGGGGCATTTTCCGGGCACAATTTAAGGGGTTCAGGTGTGTCAAAATTAAAGGCTAGTGGGTGGAAATTATTCCTTAAATACTCCTCAAGAGGTGTCAATACTTTAATTGACAAAAAATGTATAACAAGTACTTCTTTTTTCCATTTTTTGAAAATCGAGCTTTTCCCATTTATAACCCCATGTTAATTTCAAAAGCCCGGGGGCACGGGTTAACGTTGAAAATTAAAAAAAAATAAAAAAATTACGGAATTCCGGAAAAGGAACAAAATGGAGGGGTTTTATCACCAAAAATCAAGAGTCGAATTTTTACAGGTATAAACTTTGACCACCCTAGTATACCACAGGCCAATCCAATCTGTTAATTTTTTCGAAAGTTATCGTGCTAACAAACTAAAAATCTACAGACAGACTAACAGACATTTTGTAAAAACCTGTTTTTTGGGGTTCAGGGGGTCTCAAAACGTGGACATTTGACAAAAACGAGATAGATAGATATTTGATAGATATTTGAAATATTCTTCAAATTTTCTATATGTATCATATTATAAATGTAAATTTTCCTTATAGTAGTTACTGATAACCAGAAAGTCTATCAAAACTGAAAATTTTAGAAAACCCCGCAACTTTCTAGCATTACTCTAAGAGAATATAGTTATGAACCCTAATAAATTGTTTAAAGAATTATGTTTGTTAACTTCTATTAATTATTGTGTTTGCTGGGGTACTGCTTGTCCCATCTCTTAATATAAACTAAAAATTCGAAGGTTTCTTTTCATATGCATTTTATACAAATCTGAGAAACATATTTTAAGATATTCGGAATTTAAACTTTGAATTTCAAAAAACTGTTGAAAGGATATATCGACGCCTCCATTCAATATGAGTCTATGTGCTGACAGCGCTTCGTATGAGACTATTCCCCAAGCTTATACACAGCGCAGTCTCATACACGGCGCTGTCAGCAGATATACTCATGTTGAATGGAGGCGTCGATATGTTTTGGTGAAATGGTTATCACCATCCTAAAGATTTTCAAATTTCCTTTCCAATTCGTTAGTTACAAACTTTATTTCGTGTTGACGCAATAATTTACCGCAGTTTGAAGAAAATCTAAAAACATTTGTTTTGGGCAGTGCGCTCAAATGAAATTAGATGCCCCTCATACATGTTCTATGCGCACTTTCATATTCAGGGTGATTCTTTTATCATGAGACACCGAAATATCTCAAGAAATACGCATCTAACAAAAAAAGTGTCCTTGATAAAAACTTTTTATTTTCGAGGGGGAAAAGCGACCCTGCAAAAGTTTACCCGACACCCCACACCCTGGGCGGGACGGGGGGTTACTTTAAAATTTCAAATAGAAACCTATATTTTTCATTCAAGATTCAGATTCCCCGTAAAAAAATACGTAAGTTTTATTTCAAAAGTTTTTTTCGATTCACGCCAGATTGGCGAAATATAATATTGTTGACTGTTCAAGAAATGCGTTTCCAAACGAAAAATAAAAAAGACGTATTGTTTGTTTTCAGGTGAGCTATTCAATCGTAATCGAATTAATTTTTTAACACCCCTTCCACCCACCTGTGAAGAGGGTTAAGGTGGAGTAGAAAAATAAGAAAGCCCAAAAAGTTTTGTCAAGACGATACAACGCCGTTTGAGACCTGCCGGCTATGGATAGAGGAGCACGGTGCTGAAACCATTCTCGGAACTGGAGCACATTGAAAACCACATTGTAATTTTTTTAACGTAAGCAACACAACGAACCCAAAAAAACCAACCCGTATGAATCAACCAAACAAACCGACTCTTTGCCTTCTTCATCTTTCGTTTAGAAGCGCATACCGTGAACATTCAGCAATGTCATTTTTCGCCAATGCAGCGCCACCTGTCACAAATCGACAACAAACTTTTCAAATAAAACTTACGTATTTTTTGTGAAGAATCTGTATCTGTAATAAAAAATATAGGTTCCCATTTGAAATTTCAAAGTTACCTCCCCCACCCCTCCCAACCCAAGGGGTAGGGTGTGGTGTGAATTTTCGCGGGGTCGCTTTTCCCCTCGAAAATAAAAAGGTTTTATAAGGGACATTTTTTTCGTTAGCTGCGTATTTCTTGAGATATTTCGATGTCTCAAAATGAAAGAATCACCCTGTATACGCATTGTTGCGTGCAACTGACAGCTAGTTGTTACCAATTATATTGATATAATTGCCTTCACTTAACTTTTACGTAAAAGATAAATTAGAGCCACTTACGAGATATATAGTGAATGGCAAACAAAGTAAGAAGAGCCATACATAAAGGTGAAAAGTATTTGAAAAAACATCGAGGTGTGGGTCGTAAAACCATCCTCCTGTCAAACTCGCCCAAACACCTTGTCTCAAAATTTCCAGTGTTTGAGAACCCATTCTAAAAGCTTACGACAATCTTTACCACTTTCTCCATTCTTTTACTGTTTTCATTTTACACTTGCACTAGCATTTCTTTCATTAATTGCAATCAAGAAACCATGGAGCAATGCATTTTACTCCAAAGCAAAATGCAAATCAATGAACTTGTACACAACATACAATCATGATCAAAGCAACCATGATCCATGGTTGGATCATGCAAGTAACTATGGTCTCGCTACGCGAAACTAAAAAAAAGTCAACGAATCAAGAAAACGTACAACGCCATCCATTATTGTAATCACATCGCGTGGCAAATTTGAACTAAGTTAAACGCCGAGTGTGCGTATCACAGAATTAACTGTTTCAAAGTCGGTTAAATTATTTTTTTTATTGTTCAACTTATAAAAGAGAAATTATGTGTATAAGAAAGGATTTCTGAAAGAGGGAATTTCGACCATGTTATTATCTAAGTTTCGGAATAGCTCTTCTAAAGCGGGGTGCACACACATTTGCACAGTGAATAAGCACAAGGCGCAACGCACAAGAGAATAAGTTTCAACGCACACGGATCCGCATAGCTACTCCCTATGCACCAGGCTTGCGGGCTAGCGCTCGTAACCTCAAAATGTGAAGTGTTGACGTGATGATTGTAAAAAGTGTGTTTTTCGTGGACAGTTAATCTAATATTTATAAAAGTAAGTGATTTTATTTCAAATAACTTCTTCCTCTGTCTTTGATTATGAAACAGTATTGTTTCAAGTTTATTGAAGAGCACTGTTTTAAGTTTATTTAACGATATTGGGTTCAAGTTTTAACCTGGAAATTTGACACATTCAAGTAGAGAAATTTTTTAAATTATTATACTATTACACTTAATTGTAAAATAATATGAGTTATCAAAGAACATTATATAACGTTCATGTAACGGTGTTTCTTCTAACTTTTGACTTAAAAATTTTAACTCAATTTGTGCATTTTAATTAAGAAATTAATTCAAAATTTCTATGTTTTCGACTTCTCTTTTCGTAGACAAAAAATTGCTTTTGTTACATTTTATATTTTTATCATATTTGCAGCGATGGACACGATGGATGATGAAGACGAGTAACTCTTTCTTTGTGCTTATCAGATATGTATCACAGCATTGACATTAAAAAGGCGTCGGAGGAGCAAAAGGTTATTTGTAGAGTCCAGCACAAAACTTCAATTTATTATATAATTTCCACTTTTAAAACTAGAAACACTTTATAAATAAACGATGCGACGCGTGACACTTGCAAAACAAAAGACGCGACGCGCGAGAAATTTGAGGTTGGAAAATTGAAAATCGTCTGCTACCAGTGGCTGCAGATTGCACAAGACGGCTGCAGATTGCATGAAAGTTCTTCTCTCTTTCTTTTAAGGTACTATATTAGATGGGAATATGCAAGCTGCCATTTTGGTTCCCCGCGAAATTCAAAATCGCTATCTTGATATCGTATTTTTAAGAGATGTATTTTGGTTATAGAACCTAATTAAATAGTAATGTGTAACGAAATTAAATTTAATTTAGCTGTAATATTTCAAGATAATAATATTATTATGAAGATAAATGTTTTTAATCATTATAATATAATGATCAATTGAAAATAAAAAATGGCAAATTATTCTAGTTACACATAACACATAGGTTTTAACTATTGATTCGAAATTTTATGGAATTCGGAATGAATATAAAATTACATGCATATAGTGAAAAATGTTTTTATTGAATTAAAAACAAAAAAATACTTTGTTTAATGTTCAGCTTTCAATGATCAGTGCCTGTCGCAGTGCCCTACAGTCTTTCTCGTGAAAACTCTTCATAATGACGATGATGATATAATAATGAGATTCGAAACATGGAAGTTTGGTAATCAAATGATGAATGTGCAATACAACTAGTGTAATATTATACTTTAATATCATTGTTTTCTTAGTTCTCTGAAACTGAAGCTCTAGATCACATTTTGTGTAAAGCCGTTTTTTGAGTTTGGTGTTTTCACTGCAAGTTTAAACTTAATTTTACTCTCAGTTTGCGAAAAGGCTGACGCTAAAATTATAATCATATGATTTATTAGATAAATAATAACAAATAATAAAATAATAATAGACTACAGTTCAAACATTAGTACAATAATTTTCCAAAAGTTTATTATGTTAGTTATTTATATTTCATATCATCCGTCTTCTTTAGTTGCGTGGTGAACGTGCGTGTCGTGCTGTAGAAAAACGGGTTCCTAGCCTCACTTTCTTCTGGATCTTATTTCGCTTTAACGTACCAAAAAATTCTCACAGGCAATTTCATGGCATATAACCATGAGCTTCAGACCCCAGATATTTAAATTAAATTGTTTTAATGATAAATAAGAGTACTTACCTCCCTTAATCTCGAATTACAATTCGGTTCCCATTCATCGCGTCTACAATTTTCAATCCATATTTTTAGCCTTTCGCTTTGTCCTAGTGGAAAACGATAAAGTTTAAAATCATCTTCGCTTCTGTTCTTACAAAACGTAGCACTACAGCAAACCATTTCTATATTATATTCTAAGCTTAATTTTAACTAAAACATAAGACATGCTTATCGCATTGTTTCCCGCCAACTGTCCAGGAACCAATATGGCGGTTGCATATTCCTGTCTAATACAGTACCCTACCCTTACTATTCGATTGTGGCATGATCAAAGAAACCAAAGATATTATCTTTGAAGAAACTATGGTCCCGCCACCGTACAGGGAAGATAGGTATATATAGAGGCGATAATGCAGCGGGCAGTTTGTTGCACCCTAAGGGGAGAGAGACGGCAGGGGATGTCTTAAGGTGGAGTCCCATGTGGGCAGAAAACTTAAGCGTAAAGCAGAAACTCATGAGAGTGGAAGAGACAATTAGATATGTCCGTCTCTCTCACTCTCATTAGTTTCTGCTTTACGCCGACGTTTTCTGCCCACATGGGACTCCACCTTTAGGCTGGCGTCCCATGTGGGCAGAAAACGTCGGCGTAAAGCAGAAATTCATGAGAGTGAAATAGACAAATAGATCTGTCCATCTCTTTCACTCTCATCTGTTTCTGCTTTACGCCGACGATTTCTGCCCACATGGGACTGCACATTTAGTTAGGTTTAGTTTGGGAACAAGCAACAAGAGGCGCTAGTGCCACGAACCAGTGCTTAAAGCGGGGCGCACACACATTTGCACAGTGAATAAGCACAAGGCGCAACGCACAAGAGAATAAGTTTCAACGCATACGGATCCGCATAGCTACTCCCTATGCACCAGGCTTGCGGGCTAGCGCTTGTAACCTCAAAATGTGAAGTGTTGACGTGAGGATTGTAAAGAGTGTGTTTTTCGTGGACAGTTAATCTAATATTTATAAAAGTAAGTGATTTGATTTGAAATAACTTCTTCGTCTGTCTTTGATTATGAAACAGTATTGTTTCAAGTTTATTAAAGAGCACTGTTTTAAGTTTATTTAACGATATTGGGTTCAAGTTTTAACCTGAAAATTTGACACATTCAAGTAGAGAAATTTTTTAAATTATTATACTATTACACTTAATTGTAAAATAATATGAGTTATCAAAGAACATTATATAACGTTCATGTAACGGTGTTTCTTTTAACTTTTAACTTAAAAATTTTTACTCAATTTGTGCATTTTAATTGAGAAATTAATTCAAAATTCCAATGTTTTCGACTTCTCTTTTCGTAGACAAAAAATTGTTTTTGTTACATTTTACATTTTTATCATATTTTCAGCGATGGACACGATGGATGATGAAGACGAGTTACTCTTTCTTTGTGCTTATCAGATATGTATCACAGCATCGGCATTAAAAAGGCGTCGGAGGAGCAAAAGGTTATTTGTAGAGAGTCCAGCACAAAACTTCAATTTATTATATAACTTCCACTTTTAAAAGTAGAAACACTTTATAAATACGCGATGCGACGCGTGACACTTGCAAAACAAAAGACGCGACGCGCGAGAAATTTGAGGTTGGAAAATTGAAAATCGTCTGCTGCAGATGGCACAAGACGGCTGCAGATTGCATTAAAGTTCAACGTTCCGAACTTTTCGACGCGTTCTGCGCCATGCTGTGCGGAAATCACAGCGATTGAAATGGAGCCCTGTGATTGGTCGAGAACCTTGTGCGCCACGCGTTGTGCGCTGTGCAAATGTGTGTGCGCCCCGCTTTACACTTAATCTGTGTGAATGGGGTAGGTGAGGAGAGTGCGCCGTGTACATCAGTCGAACTGCACAAAATTTAGAACCCTTATACCTGGACTGGTGTTTTCGAACTCTATTCTAACTATTCACTTTCTTTCAATATTTTCGTGAATGGAAATATCCACCGATACGTTTTTCATTTGAAACTTTGTATTTTAATATTTTAAGTTAAAATTTAAAAACAAAAGAATTTTTATTTTGAACGACCCCATTAGAAATTTGTTGATTCGCCCATCAGAAGCATAATTCTTTTCGTAGAATGATTGATTAGAATAGTCATTATTATTGCAATATGTGAGCATTTATTGAATAATATTTGCTTTTAAATTGTAACAATAGCAAACACGTGAAATTAATAATAAATACACAAATAGAAATGTCCTTCGCATACAATAATTATTTTGTTAGAATTTTAATAGAATGTATGGACATTATTTACATTATTTGATTTTTCACTTATACATTCTCTATTCTCATTCTTATCTTTCTGCACTCGTGAAAAGAAAAATCTGAATATTGTAGGTACAACTTAAAAAAATATATATATATAAATAAAAAACATTTGATCATTATCGTAGGTACAGTTGAGCTCTCGGATCCAATAACTCAGCCGAATTTCGTACTATTTTACAAAGTACACATTCCAGTCAATTTTTAATGAATTTATATCAAATATTCCAGACATTTTCTTTGAACTATATGGAACAACTTTCTCGCTGGAAGTTGTTTGGAAATCTGAAGTTGCCTCTATACTTTTTGTCTCCAAAAGTAGAAAAATGTGTTTACCGATCGGCCTTAAATTCAAATTGTATATTATTAAAAAAAAGGTTATTGTTCGCGCGTGAGAGAAGTTTGTGTAAGAAAACGATGCAGTGTTTTAAAAACCTTTTTGACGATAAATACATTAAAGGACAGGTCACTGAGAATAAATAATAAAACCAAATTAATCCACTGTTAAGAAAATTGCTCAAAAAAATCGAACTAGAATATGTTTAAAATTCATTTCAAAAATTAACAATATACATTTAATTTGAACTTGTCTACCGAAACGACGAGACAAGTTCTTAATTTAACGTTCGGACGACGACTAAAATTTGCTTACAAGAGGTACGAAAGGTTCTCACTCATACAAGACTCATACAAGGAATATGACTCAACGATAGCAGAATAAGGATAACAGAAGAAATCGACAACACTTTAAAATTAGAATTACATTAAAATGTAAACATATGAAATTAAGTCTAAAATGAAAAGTCGATGTTAAATAAGTGAAATAAAATAAAAGCATCTGAATAATTATATCAGTCAATTCCGAACAGTTATTTTCAACTTTTTATTATTTTTCACTCATTCGCTAAGTATACTTTGTATGTGTACCCAATTTCAAACAGCTTCAATAAAATTTGTATGAGTTGTGATGATTTATGTTTTAATCACTTATTGAATATGAGGAAAAAAAGTTTCTTTTCAGTTTTTAATTTTTATTTCTTGAAACTAGTTTGTATATTTAATCTCTCCCTTTTACGGGTTTGAGGGCCTCCGCTCCCCGTACATATCTTTACATTTCATGCTTAGTCTAACTTATTCGCTGCTTATATTCTAATTCTTCGCCTTACATGATAACAGTCATATTAATACTATTATTCTTAACTTTCTACAAATCTAAGCATGAGCGACCTTCCAGGGCTTCCGTTTTCTCTTACCATCAATTGCATTTTGAACGATTTAAAATTTACCATTTTTCTAGTGACTTTCCTTCACAGAGGATAACCCGTTTGGCTCTGCCCTGTTCCCTTGCTTTCTCTTATTTCTTCCAGCTTTTTCATCCACATCACTCCCTGTCCATTACCATCCAAGATCCATCTCACACACTCATCCACACTCAACTGTCCATCTTCCTCTCCTGTACACCTCTCTAACACATGTGCCCATGACTCCACCTCGTATCCACATACTCTGCACAAATTATCCTCTTCATCCATCCAATATCTACAAGATCTCACTCCTTCCCCCATTCTAAACCGTACCACCCTATTCCATTTGTCTTCCTTTTTCATCTTTTGCAAATATTCTGGTTCCGTCAACCCTTTGACCATCATATACCATCTATTGTACTTCGAATCCATAATCTTTCTCCATCTCTCTTCTCCTTGTCTTACTAATAGCTCTAATTCTATGTTCTGCCAATCCAGAACCCCTTCCTGCATATCACAAACATTCCTCATTTTTGTCCTTTCTTCCTCCCATTTCGAGTTTCCCAAATTTCCTCTCGTCTCCTTGTTCCGAACTTCGTCCAAGCATACTTGTGCTATCCTGCTGCCCTCCTCCCTTTTCAGTTTCTCTTCAAACCTCCAGGCTCTCTTAATTTATCTCGTTACCATTTTCTCCCTTCCTAGTTCTTCCCTCAACATGTATCCTGGGCAACTCCAACTAACCCCCATTACCCATCTCAGAAATCTCTCATGCATACTTTCCACTTTCCTATGTTCTTTCCATCCCCAGACTTCTACCCCATAACCCAATACCGCCCATACCAACGCATCAAACAACCAGACCCTCATTCTCCAATCGTCCTTGAACCTTCTCTTTCCTATACCCCATACTTGGCCCATTACTTTGCTCGCACATTCGATTCTCTTCCTCACCTGCACCTCGTTTCCCCCTCCTGCCTCAAACCAGAAATCTAAGTAACAGAACTCCTCCACAGTTTCCACTGTTTGTCCATTCATCTTCCAACCGTAACCTATTTTGGTCTTTCTCTTTCTGAAGCACATCACCTTGGTCTTCCCTACGTTCACCGTCAGTTCTTTTGCTCGTACATATTCTTCGAAAATTTTTATCATTAGGTTCATACCCTTCTCATCGTCTGCTAATAGAACTACGTCGTCCGCGTATGCTAGAGAGTATAGTTTGCTATTACCCAGAATCGTCCCCCCTTTCCCTTTCTCCTTTAGCTTCTCCTCTAAGTCTGCCAGCAGCATATTAAAGAGCAGCGGACTCAACGGGCACCGTCACTAACCCTTCCTCTATTCCCTTCTCTTTCATTGCCTGCCATAGAACTTTTCTATTCACTGAGTCAAAAGCTGCTTTAAAATCTACGAACAAGGCTACTAATTTCCCTTTTTTTCTCCCTAAGTTTCTGTTAACCAAGTAGTTGAGTACGTAAATGTTATCTATTGTTCCCACCCCTTTTCTAAATCCCGTCTGATTGTGTGGGATACTTTGTTTCTCTTCTATCTGACTCTCTAACCTTTTTCTTAGAATTTCCGCGTATATTTTATAACCCACTGGCATGAGGGTGATCCCTCTGTACTCTTCTACCTTCTTACCATCCCCTTTCTTGACAAGCGGTACCACCAGCCCTGTCCTCCACTCCTCCGGCCACCCTTCTCCTTTCCAGACCTTGTAGCAGATCTTCCACATCCCTTCCCTAGTCCCTTCTCCTCCATACTTTATCGCTTCGTTCTCCATACCATACTCTCCTGTAGCCTTGCTTCTTTTTAGTCTATCTATCGCCTCATTCACTTCTTCTCTTGTTATTTCGTTCACTTCCTCCCTTTCTCCCTGGACTGTCTTTCTATTTTCCCCTTCGATCATATTTTGTTCTCCCCCTAGCAGACCCTTAAAATAATCCGTCAATTCATCCATTTCTATTTCTTCATTCACGCCCCTCCTTCCTCCTCTTTCCCTGTTTATCACATCCCAAACCCTACCTTCTTTGATTGCTTTTTCTACTTCTTCCTTGTATTTCTCCTTTCCTTTTTGCTTTTTCCCTTCCAGCATCCTCTCATGTTCTCTTTTTCTCCTGTTGTACTCCGCCTTCTCTATTTCTCCTTTCCTCCATTTTCTTACAGACTCTTTCATTCTCTCCTTACTCTCCCTGCATTCCTCATCCCACCAGCCTCTCTTTCCCTTTTCTCTTCCTTCTTTCGCACCTATCTCATCCCTTACCTTCTCAATCGACCCTTTCAACCTCTCAATCAACACGTCTACTTCCTCCTCCTTCTCATATCTAACATTCTCCTTTTCCATTTTTTGTTCAAACACTTTTAATTTATCTACCCCCCAGTCTCCCATTTTCGCGTTCCTTTCCCCCCTCTTTCCTTTCTCCCTCTACCGCGCTTGTGGACGCCACCTTTCAGTGTCGCTATTACTGGGAAGTGCTCGGACCCTATCTCATTCCCCACCTTCATACTGCATATCATATTCCTCATTCTTTCTTCCGCCAGGATGTAGTCTATAACCGTCTCTCCCTTACCTACAAATGTGATCTCTCCCTTCTCATCTCCTTTCATATTGCCATTACATATGAACCATCCTGTTTCTCCTATTACTTCTAGTAACCTCCTCCCCTCCCTGTCTATCTCCCTATGTTTGGAGCTCCTTATATAGGCCTCCACTTCTTCATCCCAAGTCCCTCCCCCTTGCTCGCCAGTCCAAGCATTCAAGTCACCTCCCATCAAAACCAACTCTTCCTTCTTTTCCTCCATCCACCTCCTTATTTCTCTCCAACCTTCCTCTTCCCCTCTTCTTCTATATGCACAAACCACCGCTATTTTGACTTTTCCAATTACAATCCTTCTTACCATTGTTCCATCCTTTTCCTCTCTATCCTCCTCTGTTCTCCCTTTTACTGCCAGTTCTTTTCTCACCCCCGAGACCATGCCGCCCATCCCTCTACCTTTAACGTGTTCCTTTCTCGATTCTTGCATTGTCCACACATACCCTTTAGGTAGCATCCTTTTCATCCCCTTCCAATCCTTCTCATCTGCCCATGTTTCACTCATCATAATCACATCCCATTTTTGTAACTCCCGCCAAAATCCTTCATTCTTGTTCTTCAAGCCTGCCACATTCCAGAAAGCTATTTTTACGTTTTTCCCATCCCTTCCCTCTCCTATCCTCCTTACTTTTCTTCCGCCTTGCTTTTTGGAAACCCCTCTGTTTGCTCGCTAACATCTTTTGTATCTTCCTTTTTTCTACCTTTCTCAACTCTTTTTTCCTTCTTCCTTATTTCTTCTGATTCCTCGTCCCAGAACCATTCCTCTCCATTTATCCGTAATCTATCTCTCCCTATCCATACCATGTGCCCCTTTTTCCTCTCTATCCATGCCCTCTGGTCTATTTGCCATCTCCTTTTCCTCTCCCTCCATGTCAGATCCTCTTCAATTCTTTCCCTTCTTCCTTTCAATAATTCGTTGTTCTCCATAATTTTCTTTTTCTCCTCCTCACTCCCTACTTTTACTACAAACATTCCTTCCTTTCCTTCGTTCGTCCCTCCTATCCTCTTAACTCCTTCTACCCTTACCTGCACTCCAATATTTCTCAGAAGATTTATGATTTCCGCCTCCCCTGTTTCACTCTCCATTGTCAATCCCTTAATAATTATGTTATTTTTTCTCTTTGCCTTTTCTTCCCCTTCCAATCTCCTTTCAATGTCAGTCTGTTCTTCAATCTTTCATTCTCATTTTGCACGTTCTTATTACTCCCTATGTCTATTTCCGCACCCTCTGTTTCTTTCCCCATATGCTCATTCCTCAATTCTAAGTTGTTCACCCGTTCTTCCAGCTGTTTTATCTCAATATTTCTCCTTTCGTCATCCTCCTTCTGTCTATTCTCTATGCTCTCTAGCTTACGCCATACCTTATCCTTCTCCTCTTTCCAGATTTTATCCCACTCCTCCCACTTTTCTCTTACTTTCCTTACTTCCCCCCTTACAGCATTTCCCTGCCTATTCATGTCTTCCAAACTTCTCCTTGTTTCCTCTCTAAACCCTTTTATGAGAGCCTCTAATTTTTCAAACATCCCTCCGTCCCCCTATCTCTATCTGGTGTTTTCCGTTTAGTGAGTTTATTCCTGCCTTTCTTGCTTTCCTTATCCGTTTCTAACTCATCGTCCCCTTCCTCTCTTTTTCTTTTGTCTTCCCTCTCACTACTGGTCACGTTTCCTTTTTTTCGCCATTCGTCTAAACTTCGATTCGAGCCCGCGCTGCCTAGCTTGTTCAGGCGTTGTAGGTTAGAGGGCCTCCCGCCTTTATGGCCCGTACCTGAATCCCTTCTCTCTGCCGTCCCCACCCTCGTCGGCGTCTTAAACGTCTCTTGACCGCTACCGCTACTGTCATCTTCCCCCTTCACCTCACTAACCGAGCTCGCAACCTCGTCAGCAATTGCCTCATCTCCCGCCTGACCTCTGGCGCCCGTTTGCGGACTTCTTACCGTCGGCATCCCAGTATCCAACCTTACCCACTGTTCCACGACGCTACCCTCTCTTACCCCCCTTGCCCGACAACAATTATTCACTCCTAACCTCAAAACTTTCGTACACTCCAATTTCCTTTTCTCACACCTCACTTTCAACCTTTACACCTTTGCCTACCCTCACCCTTCTTCCTTCACACCTGATCTCCGCACTCAATGCCCTTTCTCCTTCCACACACGCTGATTCCCTTCACCAAAGCCAAAAAAACCAACACTTGACACAAAACAGTTCTCTCGCGATCGGTACCGAAAACGGAAGCCTATTTCTTGAAACTAATTTTGGGACATAGAAATTATAAATATGCCTTGTTGAAATATAGAAGCCTATATTTACAAAATTAATTTTGTGAATTTGAACATTCCCATTCCTTGAGATCCGGGGCAACGCTTTTAGCGTTTTGAGCGTCTGGCGAGTTTGAATTCGAGAGCTCAAGTGCGATTCTAACAGAAAATTTAAAAATATTAACCTATAACAATAACAAAATCGTATAATATTAAATAACGGACTAATAAACAAGAAATACATTTCTGTACTGAAAGAATTATAAACCAATATTATCATGGAAAAAATGTTGAAAAATATGATTACCATCAATTTAAAAGAATAATTAAATAAAAAACAAAATATCTACATTTTTCCTTGAAATTAAGGGATCTATTCGTCATAAATATGCGAAGACATATCTTTGTTGCAAAGCGGAATAAGGTAAAAATTAATCATAATCAATCATGAATTAAAATATTTATAAGGAGTATAAAAAAAATGGATAAAGTTCCGAAAAGCGCTTACCTCCGATTAATCTGAAACTCCGTATACCTATATATTTTGACGCGCTGATCACGAATATGATAGTGAAAATATCCGCAAATTTGATTTTCAAGGTCAAAACCACAAAAAACTAAAAATTTCATGTTTTTCCGTTTATTTCAGTATATAAAAAAAATTTACAAAAAAGTTTCAAACAAAAGTTGTAGATCTTTTAAAAATACATATTTTATGTCCAATATGTTTTTACCCTACGACTTATAGTTTTCGAGAAAATAGACGATAAATATGAAAAATCACAGAAATACTGCAAAATGTTCAGCAGTGAGTAAGAAGGCATTAATGCTAAAACAAATGGGTTAATGGCAAAAGATATGTTTCCACGAAACATTAGGGAACAAATAGGGATGGTATGCGTCCTAGGTTATTTCTGTGGCCAGTCACAGGGGTCCCCCCCCCCCCCCCCCCCCCCCC
>CAKNXH010065517.1:0-12423 GCA_932178445.1 Andricus quercusramuli | reverse complement strand
ATTTTATAATTTGAAACGTTAATAATTTTATGATTTTAGAAATTGATCATTTTAAAAGCTGAAAATTTTATCATTTGATATTGTGAGAATTTCATAATTGAAGAAATTGATAATTGTAGAAACTGATAATTTGAATTCTGACTTTTTTAAAAAGTAATAATTTGACAATTTGCAATTCTCATCATTTTATAATTTTAGTAATCAATAAGTTTGGAAAATAATAATTTCATAATTTGAGAAACACATCCATCTTTTTTGCATTGAAGCCTAGAAAATTCAAGAGGAAGTTAGATCTGCTTATGGAAGAAGACGTAACTAAGTCTCAGGATAAGCCTCTTGAGATGTTGATCGCAGCTGATGAACCCAAAAATGCAATACATATCTTGCCAACCGAAGTCGTGCATTTTTCGAATCCGGAAGTACAGGAGGAAGGAAAGGAAGCCATGGAGGTAGGACAAATTGAAGGCGATATTCATCAGACTGAGACTTCGACCTAACAATCGCTCGGTATTTCGCATATGTGAAATGACAACGCCTTTAGAGAAAAGGCTGTATTGTCAACTGCAGGGGGCAAGAGAGGAAAATGCTAGACTGAAAAAAAAAGCCGCAAGGTATTTTAAATTGTTGCAGCATTATGGTCGCGCGACATTTAAAAAAAGTCAGAATCGTCGAAGGTTTCAAAAGTTTAAATTAATTTTGTCCTGCACTGAATGAATGATTGTAACTGAATTCATTTTTATTTACTTGTTTAGAAATTACACAAACCTTCGACTTCCCTTAACTTTATATATTTATATATTACTATATATTTAATTTTTATGTATGTATCATGTTTTGTTCGCTTAATGCTCATAGATGCTGTGCTCTCAACTTTTGACTAGAAAATTGTGTTTGTCCGTCCGTCCGTCTGTTCGTATGTATATTGTCCGTCTATTGCTTAATTGTAATGCTGTGGAATTTATTGCCAAGTAGTTCCTTTTGGTGAACGCAATTGATTATTTTTTGTGTATTATATTTAATTTGATTTTGGTTAGATTTAAGAAGACTAAAGTTTTGAAGAGTGTGGCAGAGTGTAGTCGCAGTAAAAAATATCCTCAATTTACGAAAGTCTACAGAAAAATGTCTGGTGTGCAGCAAGAATTTATTAATTTATTGTTCAAAAATGCAAGCAAAAAACCGCACGGTAGAAGATACACAACAGAGGAAAAAATTATATCTCTTTCGATCTTTAAACAGTCTCCAAAATGCTACAGGTTCATCCGAAAATTTCTGCCTTTGCCTAGTCCTGTAACGCTACAGAAAATGCTAAAAAATATTGCTATGGATACAGGGGTTACCGAAGACACCAAATTGCGATTAGCAGAAGCAATAAAACTTTGCAAGACGGAGAAGGACAAAGTGTGTATCATAATGTGGGACGAAGTATTTTTAGGATTAGGTCTATATTATGATAAGGCACTTGACAAAGTTGTCGGTTTTGAGGACTGGGGTAATGTGAGAACCGAAAAGTACGCAGATCACTCTCTCGTTTTCATGATGCGAATGGTGGAGTCTGGAGACAAAATTCCCCTAACATTTAACTTTTGCAATGGTCAGACAACAACAGGACAACTAATGCGATGTATTAAGGAAGTGATTGGTGCTGTAAAGGAGGCAGGCTTCACGGTAGTTGCGACCGTTTGTGACGGAGGTTCAAGTAACCAGGCTGCAATCAATACTTTCATTGAGGATACAAAGAGAATAAAAGGAGAGGATCACTTTCTAAAATGTAAGTCGTATTTTTTATAAAAAAATTATAGTAAATCTCTCACAATTTCCAATAACGAGTAATTTTTTCATGTTACAATTTTTCCAGGCGGTACATTTATTATACATGGCATAGACATCATTCCGCTGTACGATCCACCTCATCTTATCAAGTGTGTCCGCAATAATATGCTTGAAAAGGATCTCGAATTCGATCGGAAGTTCGATAAAAAAGACGAAGAGAGAAAGTTTGCGAAATGGGAACACGTCATAACAGCGTACGCGATAGATACCTACAGCGGAAATGATGTTCGTTACGTTCCAAAATTAACTATAAGGCATGTTTATCCAAGCCGGATTAACAAAATGAGGGTCATGATGTGCATGAATGTCTTCAGTGGAAAACTTGCAGCGCGAGTGGACGGTTTTGCAGGAGGTCCAGGTATGTTGAACTTCTTATTTAAAAATAAACTTTTTCCTAAAATTTGTCTTTTTTAATTGAAAATTAATCTTTTTTGGTCAAAAAGTCAAATTTCTCATTTAGAAATAAACTTTTTCTTAACAATGATCTTTTTCGTCGAATATGTAACTGTTTTGAATAGAAAATTTGTCCTTTTGGACAAATTTGGTCAAATTTGATAAAAAAGTCAAATTTCTTATTCAATAATAAAATTTTTTTCAAGATCTATCATTTTCGTCGAAAATTTAACAGCTATTAATAAAAAATTAGTCCTTTTAAATTGAAAATTATTCTTCTTTGGTCAAGAAGTCAAATTTCTCATTTAAAAATAAACTTTTTGTTGACATTCGTTTTTTAAATTGAAAATTAATCTTTTTTGGTCAAAAAGCCAAATTTCTCATTTAAAAATAAACTTTTTGTTAACATTGATCTTTTTTATCAAAAATTTTACATTTTGTAATAGAAAATTCGTCCTTCTGGAATTAAAATTAATCTTCTTTGATTGAAAAGTCAGATTTCTTACTTTTAAATTAAATTTTTGATAACATTTATCATTTTGATCGGAAATTTTACTTTTTTTAATAGTCCAGGTATTTTTTTTAAAAGCGTTGATCAAATTTCTTTCAATTCTGCGTGTATTAGAATAATTTCTTTCCTACACAGTACGTTTTCCTATATTGCAGAACGAGCGACGGACAGTGGTCTTCAAAAAATTCCTTTTGACGGTGCGAACACAGCTTGGGTTCTTGCATTTTTCAACAAGTTGTCTGACTCCTTCAATGGGAGAGTAAGAGTTGATCCTCACAGTGAGTGTAGGACCCTGCTCACAGATGTCAGTTTTCATCTCCCATTCTTTGATGAAGCCATTGCTGTTATCTCTCGAATGCAGTATGTGGAAAAAGACACCAAAATAGCCAACAAACAGCCATCGTGTTTGAAGAATCTTATAGAAACAATTCGAGGCTTCAAACACTTGTGGTACAGGTTGAAGGAACTAGGTTTCACCAGTCTTAAAACAAGGCATATCAATCAGGATCCTATAGAGAATTTGTTCTCTCTAATCCGTGGACTGAGCCAAGACAGAAAGCCTACCTGTTACCACTTTATTGGAATTTTCAAAGCATTGCTTATCAATAATTTAACGCACCAGCACTCTAACGTAGCTAATTGCCAAGATGATGAAGGAAACTTTATGTTACCTTGGCAAAGTTATTTTATTGAGAAGCAAAATTCTGAAAAGCCTCTTCCTGAGGTGTTGCTTCATCGAATTCTGCCAAACAGTCAGCTCAAGAAAGATCCGATTCCAGAGAAAGGGAGTATGTCAACTGACACAGCAGCTTTGGCAAAATTTTAAAAAAAGACGGCTCTCTCTTTCAAAACTTGTCTCGAATGTTCGAAAATTTTCCATACGTCGATTTCTACGTGCAATATTAAAGAATTGCACAAAGATGTTAAAAGCATTCTCAAAAGGCTCGTATTGGACTTTTTCGCAACAGTAGGCGTGAGGCAAAGATTAGCACTGATGCTTCAAAGAGAAATTAACTTTGAAAATATTAGTTGCAAAAATCATAAGACGGAGGTAATCGTGCAGGTTCTTGATTTTTGCATAAACCAGTACATGCTATCTATTTCTTCATACCTCACTTCACTTCTGCGTGGAAACATCTCCTTCGAAGTGGAGAAGTATCCAAATGCTAACACATTCGTTCTCTCTGCGAAAGCGAAGTATTTAACTTCTATAAAATCGAAACACACATTCTCTACTCTTTCGAAAAAGTGAGATTTGATTTTTAGATTTTAAGAAGTGTTTGAGGTTCAATAAATGTTCCTTACATTAAGTTCAATATTAAATGAATTATAATTTATTTTAATTTAATTTATTATAATCTCGATTTTAATTTAATTTAAATTAATTATTTTAATTTAATTTAATTAAATTCATAATAATCATTTCTCTCTCCTGATAGTATTAATTACTTTTATTAAATTTTGAAATACATTTCAGAATATTCGTATTTCCATGATGTGGACTAATTATACAATAATTTAATTATTGCCCCACCACTCATATCTTCCTTTTCCTTACAGTGCAAATATAATACCACGTTTCTACATTTTTTTATTTTCTTTTATTTCTTATTCATCCTTCCTTTTTTTCAGAATTGCGAATAAAATTCAACGTGTATTTATGACTCCGAGTTCAATTTGCGTACATCAATGTTTTAAGTGGGTTGAATAAAATTTTAACTAACCAATAATTTGAAGAATTAAGGTTAAATTAACGAAATATTATTCGGAAAATATAATAAAATGATAGAAAATACTATTTTTCTATTTTTCGAGTAATATTTCGGTAAATTAACAATAATTCTTACATTAATTTGAGATTTAAAATTTTATTCAACACATTTAAACCATCCATGTATACTATATGCACCTACACATTCAAGTGTAGTTCTGTTGATGACGGTAGGTGGCTCTGAATTCAGTCATTATATTAACACAGAGTCGGGTAGGCCTGGACCCTGTCAACTGACAGACTTCATGAAATTTTACGGTAATCGGTGAAATCATCTTATATATCGATATTGGAACGCTCTTTATCAATAAATTGTTACTGGAATATTGCACATGTGACTTATATGTTGTTTTCAGGTCGCAAATGTGAAAAATAATACAGAAATATACAAATAAGTTGTACATTGTGAATCCTAACCTTCAAAAGTGTAAGTACCTTGGCGGACCGGCCGAACGCAAACATTACGCTACAGCATAATGGTAAAGTAATATGGCATTATAATTAATAAAAGAAACAAAATTAATATGTAAACTGTTGCAATTATAATGAAACGTTAAAATTTACGTTGAATGGTCATGCCGTAATTGCAACAAGTTGCTTTCTCAGCGTTAAAAAATAAAAAAACAAAGTGTCTGTCATTCAAGTCGGGCCCCTGCAGACTGGCAACCCACTTGAAGCCGCGTTAGCAAGTTGCCAATATGCACGGGCCCGACTTCAATGACGGTCACTTCGTTTTTTTTATTTTTTAACGCTGCAAAAGCAACTTGTTGCAATTACGGCATGACCATTTAACGTAAATTTCAACATTTTATTATAATTGCAACAGTTAACATATTAATTTTGTTTCTTTTATTAATTATAATGCCATATTACTTTACCATTAGTAGATGAGCAGGCTGCGTTCTAATGCAAGATTCCTACCTTACCGACATCGAGAAGATTCTAGCTGTAGTGGTTCGTGTCTGTGCTAAATTTTTCTAGAAAGTGGTTCATGTCCGTGCTAAGCTTCTCGAACATTCTCGAAGGTCCTGATGACGTCATCATGCATTCCTACCTTACCGGCAATAATACAAGAGGGGTACCGGACCTGCTGTACCTACATCGAGAACATTCAACAGCTGACGTCATAATAATAATATTGCGCAATTCTGAATTCATACAAGTAGCTTCAAGGTTATTTCTTATCCAAGGCATGCCACGTAAATACTTTAAAGGTTATATTTTGCATTGTCCTGGCAATTTCTAAGATTATTCATTATCTGAAGAATGTCACGTAAATACATTCAAGGTTATATTTTGCATTGTCCTGGCAATTTCTACTGCGCCATATAGTCATTGCAAGAAAAACAAGGATGATTCATTGCTTCTGGTGTACAGATGAAATTTGATACGCAGGGTTATGCATGGCATCCTGTTTTGTCTATCAATTTGATTTATTGCTTCCTTACAGATATCATATTCAACTAAAAATTCCTGTCTTTATTCAGCGAGCAAATAATCAGTGAGAAGCATTCTTAGGCAGTCTAGAACCTTCTATAACTCAAACTATACTGCGTAATTTCTGAAATAGCATTTTAGTAAACAACCCGGTAAGAAGGCTTGCATTAAAAAGTATTGGAAAATTTTATGTACCCAGTGGTAACGTAACAAATATTGAATACTTCTGGATCCCCTTTCTGTCCTCCCGTTTTGAATCTCCACAACAGTAGAAGTTATCTCTTAAATTGTAACCCTTTCTATACCCAGCGGCGATGATATTTTTCCGAATAATTTTGGATACCGCGAAGCAGCCGCGAAATATAAAAATTTTAATCTTTTTTTCGAATTTTCTGTTTTTCGAATAATAATGAAGTCAAAAGCTTTTTAAAATATAGCATCGGTCATTTTACGACGTCAGGATTAATTTCCACACAGATGGCTATGGTGAAAAATAATTTTTTATCATCATTTTATATTTTTGTAATTGAGAATATTTAAACAAAGCCAATATTTTACGATGAAGAGATGTATTTTTGTGAATAACCCTACTAGATTTTGCAAATTTCTTGCTTTTGGAGCGCGTTCTAATGTTTCAAACGACAATTGTCTTTTTAGTTTATTTGAGGTTACGTTTGGCAGCTCCGATTGGCTTTGAAAGGTATTGCAATCTTATTATTTTCGCTGCCTAATGAGGATTAAAAAACGAAGGACAGAAAAGGCATTCTTAGGGATTCCAAATTTCTAATACTTTTTAATGCAAGGCTTCTTACCGGGAAGTTCAAGGTTATTTCAATGACTCATTACATTTCGCGTTGCAAACGTGTATCCCAAACGTGTCGTATATAATGTAGAATCTTCCAGAAGTATGTTGCATCATATGATGCAATACTTCAAATTATACTACACAATTTCTGGAAAGATCGCATCATATGATGCAATACTTCAAATTATACTAAGAAACATTCCTAGGCAGTCTAGAACCTTCTATAACTCAAATTATACTGCGTAATTTCTTAAAAATAGCATTTTAGTAAACAATTTCAAGGTTATTTCAATGACTCATTACATTTTGCGTTGCAAAAATTATATCCCCATACGTGTCGTATATACAGGGTGGCCCAGACTCAAGTGTCCGGACTTATATAGTCATATAAAAATGAAAAAAATAAACAGAAAATTCCTTTTCCAAAAATCAGTTGAAGTTTTAGTTTTTTAGATACAAAACATTTAAGCTGGACCAATCAGGAGCGCCGTATAAACAGCCGTGTGTCCGTGAACCAGATTCAAACGCAGTGTTATCGAAGTGAGCGCAGAGGTGGGGCTAGCGACGGGAGAATACTACTTTGGAATCCCGTTCACGCACACACGGCTGTTTATACGGCGCTCCTGATTGGTCTAGCTTAAATGTTTTTTAACTAAAAAACTAAAACTTCAACTGATTTTTGGAAAAGGAATTTTCTATTTTTTTTTCATTCTTATTCGGCTATATAAGTCCGGATACTTGAGTCTGGGACACCCTGTATAATGTAGAATCTTCCAGAACTTTGTTGCATCATATGATGCAATATCTGGCAACATTGCGCAAGTCTCCAGAAATTTGGTGGAGGGGCTAACCAGAAATTTGGTGGAGGGGGTAAGCGTCTATAAAAAGAGGCCAGCTCTTCGTATAATGTAGAACGTTCCAGAACTCAAGGATAAAAAAAAGGAAGATACAAAAAATTAGAATTTAAGAATATTTCAAGCCAATTGAATAATAATATAGGTAAGAAAATGTCTAAAGCATTCCTTAGAGGAGGTCATATATTAGGGATTCTTATCGCTTTATTCAGGCATCAAGTAGCGAGCAAGGACCAGAGAGATAACGTCCAGACTTGTTTTAGACGTTTTGATTTCAGAAGCAGCATTCATGCGTCGACAGTCTCAAGCTGCACCCATTTCATTAGAGTCTGCTTTCGTTCTGAGGAGATCACTTCTTTCTTACAGCTCGCAAAAGTTCGCTTTCTAAGTCGAACCGCAAAGTTTGAATATCATTCTTGTGCCATATGCTAGGTCCAGTCAACCTCTCGACGTGTTACATGAAATAAGATACTGCAAACAATTTCGAGACTCAAGAGAGAGAGAGAGATAATACAGCGTGCATTTTATTCCAGGCTTTTTCACACGTGCTTTAACTTATTTATATTAAGAGTGCACTGGCCATCACCTATCGCTTCTTAACAAATACTTGATATGACGTCACATGCCTTTTTATTCACAGATATATGATCGTTTTTCAGCATCTTTCTCATCTTTTATTTAAAAAGGGCAATTTTGCCTATTACATGTTGAACATTTTAATTTATGAAAAAATAAGCTAAAATACGAAAAATATTTAAAAATTTTCAATCATCCTCTAAAGCTACTGTATAATATAGTTGATAGAAATCGATGATGATTTTATTGCTTTCTGTCTAAATAATTTAATTCAAAGCCAACAATTTTTCGTGAACATGTTGAAGGTTATTCTAATGACTCGTTACATCATATGATGCGATATCTGGCAACATTGTGAAAAAGTCTCCAGAAATTTAGTAGAGGGGTTAAGCGTATATAATGCAATATCTGGAAGCATTACAAGTCTTCTGAAATATGTTAGATGGAGGTAAGCGTCTATAAAAAGAGCTATTTAGTTTCTAGAATATTCTTGATGTGTTTAAACGTTTTGATTGTAGAAAACATTTGATGCACTGACCGTCTAAGTCTGCATACATTCCATTAATCTCAGCTTTCGTTCTCTAGAGATCACTTCTTTTTACTGCTCATAAAAGTTTGATTCCTTAGTCAACCCACAACGTTTGATAATCATTCCTTTACCATATGCTAGGTCCGTCAACCTATCGAAAATTTAAAATAAATATAAAAAATCAGCTAAATACAAAATTAATGTAATAGAATATTTAGAAATTTTTCAATCATCCACTAAAGCTACTGTATTAGTAGATGAGTAAAGCTGGGGTTCAGAACCAAAAAGTAATATGGAGTCTGGATACTCATTATAAGACGGACTTTACATCTCACTTTTACAAGACAGACTCATGTAAACAGCTTCAAGGTTATTTCTTATCTCAATTAAACATTTCGTGTAAATACTTTCAAGGTTATATTTTGCTTTGTCCTTACATTTTCTACTGCAACATATATAGTGGTGGGAAAAAACAAGTATGATTTATGGCTTCCTTATAGATAAATATACGATAAAAAAATTCCTGCCTTTATTTATTTAATGCGCAAAAGAGTCAGTTGAACATATGAAATTTGATATGGAGGGTTATGTATGACATCCTGTTTTGTCTACATAAATTTGATTTATTGCTTCCTTATACATTATACTTTTGACTGAAAATTCCTATCTTTATTAGAGAACATTCTACACTTAAAGTAGTTCATGTCCGTGCTAAGTTTCTGAAATATTTTGATAACATCATCTTGAATTCCTACCTTACCAACATTGCTACAAGAGATGTACTGGACCATGGGGACTGAATCACTTTTACGAGAGAGTTACTGAGCCAAATCTATGTATTTGGATGTCGGATACTGGATCACTAATACAAAAAGGATACTGAGCCACTTTTTACAAGAGGGTTAATGAGTCACTTTTCCAAGAGGAAGATGCATCTCTACTTTACCTACATCTAGTTTGATAATAATAATCTGAGGATTTATAATAATTCATAATTATTTAATGTGTGTTCGGTTTATTGGAAGAGCTTGCTCAATTGACACTACTGAAAGACAGTTAAATTAAAGTATTTATTAAAAGAACAGTGGTTTGTTTGATAAAGGATTTTCAGTTAAAATTCTATGATCAATGAAATAACATGTATATTTCGAAAATAATTCTGCTTTATGAATACAATTGCATATATTGCTTCCCACGAAATAAAAAACGAGAAGGAACTCATTAAAAAAAATATTTTACTCTTATTATATCACGCGTAACAATAAAATAGATGAATGTACCATAGGAAAGTATGAATCCAGCCAAGACATAGAAGCATCCAAATAAGTGCTGGAACGAGAGCTGTTATAACAATTTGGAGGAGTTAGGTGAATATTGTTATAATGAGAATGTTGATCACATTACAAAAGAAACGAAGTTTTCCTATTTAAACTAGCATTTATGACATCATCTCATTGGTTTAAACATAAACGTCAATGGTTTTTAAATAAAGAAGAAGAAGCTGTTTCAAGAAAGACCAAGAAACACCTTCTTATGATAAAGAAAAGAAAGGATAAATAATAATATGAGTGAAGCATGTGCAAGAGAGAACCATGTGATGCAATTGACTTATAAGCTATAGACTAAATTAATTTTTATATTCTAAAAAATCAACTCATAATAAAGTGACAGCAAGGTATGAAGTACATGTGTGTAGGTTAGAGAGAGAAAGTGAGACACCGGGAGAGAGAGAGAGAGAGCTATGCATTTAAAAAATTTAATTCTAAAAAAAATGTAATGCTATAGATTTAATGTTGAAAAAAAAATAATTTTGTAACATTTGCAAGATTTCAGAAGGCTTTGCGATTGAGCAACTCAAAAACAATCATAAATCTCACTGCATGCCTCTGCAAAATGAATCAAACCAGATAAAAAATTCGCATGAATCTTGCAAAATACCAATAGACTCTTAAGAGATTTTATTACATCCAGTGGATCACAGTGAGACATTTAGAATCTTACATCGATATGACTCAGATGTCACATCAACTATTAGCCATTAATACCTAGTAGCCCCGTAATAATTTTTAATAATATTGATTCAACTATTTTGGGATGAAGAACATATAATTCGAAAGCTCTTGTTAGAATTTATAAAATCAGCTACATAAGTATTATAGTAAACTGTAAGAAACGTTGAAATCATCTTTCACATAATAGAGTAATCTGCAGAAAAGATTCAATTTACTTACTTGAAACAATGGAAATAAAGTACCATGAATGATAAAATAAATTCAGTAATATTAAAATCTAATGCAAGAATACTGTGAATAAAACATTTAAAAAATAATACAATGATCTAGTGATAACATGAACATCTACTTTCTAGAATTCTTAAATCAACATTTAGTGATATAGAAATTTAATTAAATAATACTAAAAATGCTGAATGAAGTATTCATTACGTATATTAAAATCTGCTATTATATATATAAGAGCTGCAAATCTTTTTTTCATAGTACCAACATTTTTTTAAAATTGTAGTTAAATAAATCCATTTAAAGTGGCAAGGATTTCTGGTTAACAGAATAATGAATATACAGTTGATTCAACTGTTCCAACTTAGTAGACAAAACTTTGTTTCACTAAAACGGAACCCTGAGGTTAGCGAAGATTATCATAGAGTGCGCCACCATCGGATACACTGCTTTTTCTTGTAGTTGTAATCACGTTTTCCCTGTTGAATCTTCAGTTATCCTAAATCAAGTCAAATAAACTATTAAAATGTATGTAGAAGAATAGAGGATGAGAAGGATGAAGATGATGTGGATACGATAAAGAATAGAGAGTGAGAAGGAGGAGGAGGAGGAGGAGGGGGAGGAGAAGGAGGATACGATAAATATTACAATTAAGCCAAGTAGGTACTGAAAATATTAGATTCAATGATTATATACTCTAAGTCGTCTGTCAGAGAGTTTAAGAGCTATGTTGAGCTTCTTACACTTTCTTCTTGAAAAATGTGTGTGTGTGCGCATGTGTATATATGTGACATTTGCATGTAAAATAAAAGAGCACATCGCCCTCCAAATAACAAAAACACTAAGGAAACTGTAGGTAATGCCTTATTCCTGCATACTAGATGTATCGCCACTCTCGGTGCTGCCCTCTGCGCTGAGCTTGATAAATCACCATCCTCATATAATATTTGACTTTTATGTAAAAATCATAAATACAGTAGAAGTCCGATAAGTTTCTCATTTCGGGGCTGTAGGGGCGGAAAATTCCAGGAATCGCGGACTTATCGGATGCCCCCTCTAATAGCACGATATTAGTTGCGCGCATGCGTAAGGATGATGCGCAAATCATAAGCAAAATAGCACGCGTAGTGGGAGAACCCCAATTAGTGTGCGTGCCGTGCGTGTGATGACGTTTTAAGGGGAGCGTACACTTATCGGACGGCAACTTATCGGACTTGTACTGTATTAAACTCTGCTTTTATATAACATATGTAAATTATTATTTCCTTAGAACCAACATTTAATTGCGATTAAATAAATTCAGTTAAATAGATAAGGATTTCAGGTTAACAGAATCATGAACATACTGTTGATTCATCTATGCCAACTTATTAAACGAAAACTTAGTTTCATTAACAAGGGTTCTTGGGTTCATAACGATTATGATAGAGTGCACCACTATCGAGTACGTTGCTTTTCTCATAGTTGTAATCACGTTTCT
>CAKNXH010065516.1:0-11753 GCA_932178445.1 Andricus quercusramuli | reverse complement strand
ATTTTATAATTTGAAACGTTAATAATTTTATGATTTTAGAAATTGATCATTTTAAAAGCTGAAAATTTTATCATTTGATATTGTGAGAATTTCATAATTGAAGAAATTGATAATTGTAGAAACTGATAATTTGAATTCTGACTTTTTTAAAAAGTAATAATTTGACAATTTGCAATTCTCATCATTTTATAATTTTAGTAATCAATAAGTTTGGAAAATAATAATTTCATAATTTGAGAAACACATCCATCTTTTTTGCATTGAAGCCTAGAAAATTCAAGAGGAAGTTAGATCTGCTTATGGAAGAAGACGTAACTAAGTCTCAGGATAAGCCTCTTGAGATGTTGATCGCAGCTGATGAACCCAAAAATGCAATACATATCTTGCCAACCGAAGTCGTGCATTTTTCGAATCCGGAAGTACAGGAGGAAGGAAAGGAAGCCATGGAGGTAGGACAAATTGAAGGCGATATTCATCAGACTGAGACTTCGACCTAACAATCGCTCGGTATTTCGCATATGTGAAATGACAACGCCTTTAGAGAAAAGGCTGTATTGTCAACTGCAGGGGGCAAGAGAGGAAAATGCTAGACTGAAAAAAAAAGCCGCAAGGTATTTTAAATTGTTGCAGCATTATGGTCGCGCGACATTTAAAAATAGTCAGAATCGTCGAAGGTTTCAAAAGTTTAAATTAATTTTGTCCTGCACTGAATGAATGATTGTAACTGAATTCATTTTTATTTACTTGTTTAGAAATTACACAAACCTTCGACTTCCCTTAACTTTATATATTTATATATTACTATATATTTAATTTTTATGTATGTATCATGTTTTGTTCGCTTAATGCTCATAGATGCTGTGCTCTCAACTTTTGACTAGAAAATTGTGTTTGTCCGTCCGTCCGTCTGTTCGTATGTATATTGTCCGTCTATTGCTTAATTGTAATGCTGTGGAATTTATTGCCAAGTAGTTCCTTTTGGTGAACGCAATTGATTATTTTTTGTGTATTATATTTAATTTGATTTTGGTTAGATTTAAGAAGACTAAAGTTTTGAAGAGTGTGGCAGAGTGTAGTCGCAGTAAAAAATATCCTCAATTTACGAAAGTCTACAGAAAAATGTCTGGTGTGCAGCAAGAATTTATTAATTTATTGTTCAAAAATGCAAGCAAAAAACCGCACGGTAGAAGATACACAACAGAGGAAAAAATTATATCTCTTTCGATCTTTAAACAGTCTCCAAAATGCTACAGGTTCATCCGAAAATTTCTGCCTTTGCCTAGTCCTGTAACGCTACAGAAAATGCTAAAAAATATTGCTATGGATACAGGGGTTACCGAAGACACCAAATTGCGATTAGCAGAAGCAATAAAACTTTGCAAGACGGAGAAGGACAAAGTGTGTATCATAATGTGGGACGAAGTATTTTTAGGATTAGGTCTATATTATGATAAGGCACTTGACAAAGTTGTCGGTTTTGAGGACTGGGGTAATGTGAGAACCGAAAAGTACGCAGATCACTCTCTCGTTTTCATGATGCGAATGGTGGAGTCTGGAGACAAAATTCCCCTAACATTTAACTTTTGCAATGGTCAGACAACAACAGGACAACTAATGCGATGTATTAAGGAAGTGATTGGTGCTGTAAAGGAGGCAGGCTTCACGGTAGTTGCGACCGTTTGTGACGGAGGTTCAAGTAACCAGGCTGCAATCAATACTTTCATTGAGGATACAAAGAGAATAAAAGGAGAGGATCACTTTCTAAAATGTAAGTCGTATTTTTTATAAAAAAATTATAGTAAATCTCTCACAATTTCCAATAACGAGTAATTTTTTCATGTTACAATTTTTCCAGGCGGTACATTTATTATACATGGCATAGACATCATTCCGCTGTACGATCCACCTCATCTTATCAAGTGTGTCCGCAATAATATGCTTGAAAAGGATCTCGAATTCGATCGGAAGTTCGATAAAAAAGACGAAGAGAGAAAGTTTGCGAAATGGGAACACGTCATAACAGCGTACGCGATAGATACCTACAGCGGAAATGATGTTCGTTACGTTCCAAAATTAACTATAAGGCATGTTTATCCAAGCCGGATTAACAAAATGAGGGTCATGATGTGCATGAATGTCTTCAGTGGAAAACTTGCAGCGCGAGTGGACGGTTTTGCAGGAGGTCCAGGTATGTTGAACTTCTTATTTAAAAATAAACTTTTTCCTAAAATTTGTCTTTTTTAATTGAAAATTAATCTTTTTTGGTCAAAAAGTCAAATTTCTCATTTAGAAATAAACTTTTTCTTAACAATGATCTTTTTCGTCGAATATGTAACTGTTTTGAATAGAAAATTTGTCCTTTTGGACAAATTTGGTCAAATTTGATAAAAAAGTCAAATTTCTTATTCAATAATAAAATTTTTTTCAAGATCTATCATTTTCGTCGAAAATTTAACAGCTATTAATAAAAAATTAGTCCTTTTAAATTGAAAATTATTCTTCTTTGGTCAAGAAGTCAAATTTCTCATTTAAAAATAAACTTTTTGTTGACATTCGTTTTTTAAATTGAAAATTAATCTTTTTTGGTCAAAAAGCCAAATTTCTTATTTAAAAATAAACTTTTTGTTAACATTGATCTTTTTTATCAAAAATTTTACATTTTGTAATAGAAAATTCGTCCTTCTGGAATTAAAATTAATCTTCTTTGATTGAAAAGTCAGATTTCTTACTTTTAAATTAAATTTTTGATAACATTTATCATTTTGATCGGAAATTTTACTTTTTTTAATAGTCCAGGTATTTTTTTTAAAAGCGTTGATCAAATTTCTTTCAATTCTGCGTGTATTAGAATAATTTCTTTCCTACACAGTACGTTTTCCTATATTGCAGAACGAGCGACGGACAGTGGTCTTCAAAAAATTCCTTTTGACGGTGCGAACACAGCTTGGGTTCTTGCATTTTTCAACAAGTTGTCTGACTCCTTCAATGGGAGAGTAAGAGTTGATCCTCACAGTGAGTGTAGGACCCTGCTCACAGATGTCAGTTTTCATCTCCCATTCTTTGATGAAGCCATTGCTGTTATCTCTCGAATGCAGTATGTGGAAAAAGACACCAAAATAGCCAACAAACAGCCATCGTGTTTGAAGAATCTTATAGAAACAATTCGAGGCTTCAAACACTTGTGGTACAGGTTGAAGGAACTAGGTTTCACCAGTCTTAAAACAAGGCATATCAATCAGGATCCTATAGAGAATTTGTTCTCTCTAATCCGTGGACTGAGCCAAGACAGAAAGCCTACCTGTTACCACTTTATTGGAATTTTCAAAGCATTGCTTATCAATAATTTAACGCACCAGCACTCTAACGTAGCTAATTGCCAAGATGATGAAGGAAACTTTATGTTACCTTGGCAAAGTTATTTTATTGAGAAGCAAAATTCTGAAAAGCCTCTTCCTGAGGTGTTGCTTCATCGAATTCTGCCAAACAGTCAGCTCAAGAAAGATCCGATTCCAGAGAAAGGGAGTATGTCAACTGACACAGCAGCTTTGGCAAAATTTTAAAAAAAGACGGCTCTCTCTTTCAAAACTTGTCTCGAATGTTCGAAAATTTTCCATACGTCGATTTCTACGTGCAATATTAAAGAATTGCACAAAGATGTTAAAAGCATTCTCAAAAGGCTCGTATTGGACTTTTTCGCAACAGTAGGCGTGAGGCAAAGATTAGCACTGATGCTTCAAAGAGAAATTAACTTTGAAAATATTAGTTGCAAAAATCATAAGACGGAGGTAATCGTGCAGGTTCTTGATTTTTGCATAAACCAGTACATGCTATCTATTTCTTCATACCTCACTTCACTTCTGCGTGGAAACATCTCCTTCGAAGTGGAGAAGTATCCAAATGCTAACACATTCGTTCTCTCTGCGAAAGCGAAGTATTTAACTTCTATAAAATCGAAACACACATTCTCTACTCTTTCGAAAAAGTGAGATTTGATTTTTAGATTTTAAGAAGTGTTTGAGGTTCAATAAATGTTCCTTACATTAAGTTCAATATTAAATGAATTATAATTTATTTTAATTTAATTTATTATAATCTCGATTTTAATTTAATTTAAATTAATTATTTTAATTTGATTTAATTAAATTCATAATAATCATTTCTCTCTCCTGATAGTATTAATTACTTTTATTAAATTTTGAAATACATTTCAGAATATTCGTATTTCCATGATGTGGACTAATTATACAATAATTTAATTATTGCCCCACCACTCATATCTTCCTTTTCCTTACAGTGCAAATATAATACCACGTTTCTACATTTTTTTATTTTCTTTTATTTCTTATTCATCCTTCCTTTTTTTCAGAATTGCGAATAAAATTCAACGTGTATTTATGACTCCGAGTTCAATTTGCGTACATCAATGTTTTAAGTGGGTTGAATAAAATTTTAACTAACCAATAATTTGAAGAATTAAGGTTAAATTAACGAAATATTATTCGGAAAATATAATAAAATGATAGAAAATACTATTTTTCTATTTTTCGAGTAATATTTCGGTAAATTAACAATAATTCTTACATTAATTTGAGATTTAAAATTTTATTCAACACATTTAAACCATCCATGTATACTATATGCACCTACACATTCAAGTGTAGTTCTGTTGATGACGGTAGGTGGCTCTGAATTCAGTCATTATATTAACACAGAGTCGGGTAGGCCTGGACCCTGTCAACTGACAGACTTCATGAAATTTTACGGTAATCGGTGAAATCATCTTATATATCGATATTGGAACGCTCTTTATCAATAAATTGTTACTGGAATATTGCACATGTGACTTATATGTTGTTTTCAGGTCGCAAATGTGAAAAATAATACAGAAATATACAAATAAGTTGTACATTGTGAATCCTAACCTTCAAAAGTGTAAGTACCTTGGCGGACCGGCCGAACGCAAACATTACGCTACAGCATAATGGTAAAGTAATATGGCATTATAATTAATAAAAGAAACAAAATTAATATGTAAACTGTTGCAATTATAATGAAACGTTAAAATTTACGTTGAATGGTCATGCCGTAATTGCAACAAGTTGCTTTCTCAGCGTTAAAAAATAAAAAAACAAAGTGTCTGTCATTCAAGTCGGGCCCCTGCAGACTGGCAACCCACTTGAAGCCGCGTTAGCAAGTTGCCAATATGCACGGGCCCGACTTCAATGACGGTCACTTCGTTTTTTTTATTTTTTAACGCTGCAAAAGCAACTTGTTGCAATTACGGCATGACCATTTAACGTAAATTTCAACATTTTATTATAATTGCAACAGTTAACATATTAATTTTGTTTCTTTTATTAATTATAATGCCATATTACTTTACCATTAGTAGATGAGCAGGCTGCGTTCTAATGCAAGATTCCTACCTTACCGACATCGAGAAGATTCTAGCTGTAGTGGTTCGTGTCTGTGCTAAATTTTTCTAGAAAGTGGTTCATGTCCGTGCTAAGCTTCTCGAACATTCTCGAAGGTCCTGATGACGTCATCATGCATTCCTACCTTACCGGCAATAATACAAGAGGGGTACCGGACCTGCTGTACCTACATCGAGAACATTCTACAGCTGACGTCATAATAATAATATTGCGCAATTCTGAATTCATACAAGTAGCTTCAAGGTTATTTCTTATCCAAGGCATGCCACGTAAATACTTTAAAGGTTATATTTTGCATTGTCCTGGCAATTTCTAAGATTATTCATTATCTGAAGAATGTCACGTAAATACATTCAAGGTTATATTTTGCATTGTCCTGGCAATTTCTACTGCGCCATATAGTCATTGCAAGAAAAACAAGGATGATTCATTGCTTCTGGTGTACAGATGAAATTTGATACGCAGGGTTATGCATGGCATCCTGTTTTGTCTATCAATTTGATTTATTGCTTCCTTACAGATATCATATTCAACTAAAAATTCCTGTCTTTATTCAGCGAGCAAATAATCAGTGAGAAGCATTCTTAGGCAGTCTAGAACCTTCTATAACTCAAACTATACTGCGTAATTTCTGAAATAGCATTTTAGTAAACAAGTTCAAGGTTATTTCAATGACTCATTACATTTCGCGTTGCAAACGTGTATCCCAAACGTGTCGTATATAATGTAGAATCTTCCAGAAGTATGTTGCATCATTTGATGCAATACTTCAAATTATACTACACAATTTCTGGAAAGATCGCATCATATGATGCAATACTTCAAATTATACTAAGAAACATTCCTAGGCAGTCTAGAACCTTCTATAACTCAAATTATACTGCGTAATTTCTTAAAAATAGCATTTTAGTAAACAATTTCAAGGTTATTTCAATGACTCATTACATTTTGCGTTGCAAAAATTATATCCCCATACGTGTCGTATATACAGGGTGTCCCAGACTCAAGTGTCCGGACTTATATAGTCATATAAAAATGAAAAAAATAAACAGAAAATTCCTTTTCCAAAAATCAGTTGAAGTTTTAGTTTTTTAGATACAAAACATTTAAGCTGGACCAATCAGGAGCGCCGTATAAACAGCCGTGTGTCCGTGAACCAGATTCAAACGCAGTGTTATCGAAGTGAGCGCAGAGGTGGGGCTAGCGACGGGAGAATACTACTTTGGAATCCCGTTCACGCACACACGGCTGTTTATACGGCGCTCCTGATTGGTCTAGCTTAAATGTTTTTTAACTAAAAAACTAAAACTTCAACTGATTTTTGGAAAAGGAATTTTCTATTTTTTTTTCATTCTTATTCGGCTATATAAGTCCGGATACTTGAGTCTGGGACACCCTGTATAATGTAGAATCTTCCAGAACTTTGTTGCATCATATGATGCAATATCTGGCAACATTGCGCAAGTCTCCAGAAATTTGGTGGAGGGGCTAACCAGAAATTTGGTGGAGGGGGTAAGCGTCTATAAAAAGAGGCCAGCTCTTCGTATAATGTAGAACGTTCCAGAACTCAAGGATAAAAAAAAGGAAGATACAAAAAATTAGAATTTAAGAATATTTCAAGCCAATTGAATAATAATATAGGTAAGAAAATGTCTAAAGCATTCCTTAGAGGAGGTCATATATTAGGGATTCTTATCGCTTTATTCAGGCATCAAGTAGCGAGCAAGGACCAGAGAGATAACGTCCAGACTTGTTTTAGACGTTTTGATTTCAGAAGCAGCATTCATGCGTCGACAGTCTCAAGCTGCACCCATTTCATTAGAGTCTGCTTTCGTTCTGAGGAGATCACTTCTTTCTTACAGCTCGCAAAAGTTCGCTTTCTAAGTCGAACCGCAAAGTTTGAATATCATTCTTGTGCCATATGCTAGGTCCAGTCAACCTCTCGACGTGTTACATGAAATAAGATACTGCAAACAATTTCGAGACTCAAGAGAGAGAGAGAGATAATACAGCGTGCATTTTATTCCAGGCTTTTTCACACGTGCTTTAACTTATTTATATTAAGAGTGCACTGGCCATCACCTATCGCTTCTTAACAAATACTTGATATGACGTCACATGCCTTTTTATTCACAGATATATGATCGTTTTTCAGCATCTTTCTCATCTTTTATTTAAAAAGGGCAATTTTGCCTATTACATGTTGAACATTTTAATTTATGAAAAAATAAGCTAAAATACGAAAAATATTTAAAAATTTTCAATCATCCTCTAAAGCTACTGTATAATATAGTTGATAGAAATCGATGATGATTTTATTGCTTTCTGTCTAAATAATTTAATTCAAAGCCAACAATTTTTCGTGAACATGTTGAAGGTTATTCTAATGACTCGTTACATCATATGATGCGATATCTGGCAACATTGTGAAAAAGTCTCCAGAAATTTAGTAGAGGGGTTAAGCGTATATAATGCAATATCTGGAAGCATTACAAGTCTTCTGAAATATGTTAGATGGAGGTAAGCGTCTATAAAAAGAGCTATTTAGTTTCTAGAATATTCTTGATGTGTTTAAACGTTTTGATTGTAGAAAACATTTGATGCACTGACCGTCTAAGTCTGCATACATTCCATTAATCTCAGCTTTCGTTCTCTAGAGATCACTTCTTTTTACTGCTCATAAAAGTTTGATTCCTTAGTCAACCCACAACGTTTGATAATCATTCCTTTACCATATGCTAGGTCCGTCAACCTATCGAAAATTTAAAATAAATATAAAAAATCAGCTAAATACAAAATTAATGTAATAGAATATTTAGAAATTTTTCAATCATCCACTAAAGCTACTGTATTAGTAGATGAGTAAAGCTGGGGTTCAGAACCAAAAAGTAATATGGAGTCTGGATACTCATTATAAGACGGACTTTACATCTCACTTTTACAAGACGGACTCATGTAAACAGCTTCAAGGTTATTTCTTATCTCAATTAAACATTTCGTGTAAATACTTTCAAGGTTATATTTTGCTTTGTCCTTACATTTTCTACTGCAACATATATAGTGGTGGGAAAAAACAAGTATGATTTATGGCTTCCTTATAGATAAATATACGATAAAAAAATTCCTGCCTTTATTTATTTAATGCGCAAAAGAGTCAGTTGAACATATGAAATTTGATATGGAGGGTTATGTATGACATCCTGTTTTGTCTACATAAATTTGATTTATTGCTTCCTTATACATTATACTTTTGACTGAAAATTCCTATCTTTATTAGAGAACATTCTACACTTAAAGTAGTTCATGTCCGTGCTAAGTTTCTGAAATATTTTGATAACATCATCTTGAATTCCTACCTTACCAACATTGCTACAAGAGATGTACTGGACCATGGGGACTGAATCACTTTTACGAGAGAGTTACTGAGCCAAATCTATGTATTTGGATGTCGGATACTGGATCACTAATACAAAAAGGATACTGAGCCACTTTTTACAAGAGGGTTAATGAGTCACTTTTCCAAGAGGAAGATGCATCTCTACTTTACCTACATCTAGTTTGATAATAATAATCTGAGGATTTATAATAATTCATAATTATTTAATGTGTGTTCGGTTTATTGGAAGAGCTTGCTCAATTGACACTACTGAAAGACAGTTAAATTAAAGTATTTATTAAAAGAACAGTGGTTTGTTTGATAAAGGATTTTCAGTTAAAATTCTATGATCAATGAAATAACATGTATATTTCGAAAATAATTCTGCTTTATGAATACAATTGCATATATTGCTTCCCACGAAATAAAAAACGAGAAGGAACTCATTAAAAAAAATATTTTACTCTTATTATATCACGCGTAACAATAAAATAGATGAATGTACCATAGGAAAGTATGAATCCAGCCAAGACATAGAAGCATCCAAATAAGTGCTGGAACGAGAGCTATTATAACAATTTGGAGGAGTTAGGTGAATATTGTTATAATGAGAATGTTGATCACATTACAAAAGAAACGAAGTTTTCCTATTTAAACTAGCATTTATGACATCATCTCATTGGTTTAAACATAAACGTCAATGGTTTTTAAATAAAGAAGAAGAAGCTGTTTCAAGAAAGTCCACGAAACACCTTCTTATGATAAAGAAAAGAAAGGATAAATAATAATATGAGTGAAGCATGTGCAAGAGAGAACCATGTGATGCAATTGACTTATAAGCTATAGACTAAATTAATTTTTATATTCTAAAAAATCAACTCATAATAAAGTGACAGCAAGGTATGAAGTACATGTGTGTAGGTTAGAGAGAGAAAGTGAGAGACACCGGGAGAGAGAGAGAGAGCTATGCATTTAAAAAATTTAATTCCAAAATAAATGTAATGCTATAGATTTAATGTTGAAAAAAAAATAATTTTGTAACATTTGCAAGATTTCAGAAGGCTTTGCGATTGAGCAACTCAAAAACAATCATAAATCTCACTGCATGCCTCTGCAAAATGAATCAAACCAGATAAAAAATTCGCATGAATCTTGCAAAATACCAATAGACTCTTAAGAGATTTTATTACATCCAGTGGATCACAGTGAGACATTTAGAATCTTACATCGATATGACTCAGATGTCACATCAACTATTAGCCATTAATACCTAGTAGCCCCGTAATAATTTTTAATAATATTGATTCAACTATTTTGGGATGAAGAACATATAATTCGAAAGCTCTTGTTAGAATTTATAAAATCAGCTACATAAGTATTATAGTAAACTGTAAGAAACGTTGAAATCATCTTTCACATAATAGAGTAATCTGCAGAAAAGATTCAATTTACTTACTTGAAACAATGGAAATAAAGTACCATGAATGATAAAATAAATTCAGTAATATTAAAATCTAATGCAAGAATACTGTGAATAAAACATTTAAAAAATAATACAATGATCTAGTGATAACATGAACATCTACTTTCTAGAATTCTTAAATCAACATTTAGTGATATAGAAATTTAATTAAATAATACTAAAAATGCTGAATGAAGTATTCATTACGTATATTAAAATCTGCTATTATATATATAAGAGCTGCAAATCTTTTTTTCATAGTACCAACATTTTTTTAAAATTGTAGTTAAATAAATCCATTTAAAGTGGCAAGGATTTCTGGTTAACAGAATAATGAATATACAGTTGATTCAACTGTTCCAACTTAGTAGACAAAACTTTGTTTCACTAAAACGGAACCCTGAGGTTAGCGAAGATTATCATAGAGTGCGCCACCATCGGATACACTGCTTTTTCTTGTAGTTGTAATCACGTTTTCCCTGTTGAATCTTCAGTTATCCTAAATCAAGTCAAATAAACTATTAAAATGTATGTAGAAGAATAGAGGATGAGAAGGATGAAGATGATGTGGATACGATAAAGAATAGAGAGTGAGAAGGAGGAGGAGGAGGAGGAGGGGGAGGAGAAGGAGGATACGATAAATATTACAATTAAGCCAAGTAGGTACTGAAAATATTAGATTCAATGATTATATACTCTAAGTCGTCTGTCAGAGAGTTTAAGAGCTATGTTGAGCTTCTTACACTTTCTTCTTTAAAAATGTGTGTGTGTGCGCATGTGTATATATGTGACATTTGCATGTAAAATAAAAGAGCACATCGCCCTCCAAATAACAAAAACACTAAGGAAACTGTAGGTAATGCCTTATTCCTGCATACTAGATGTATCGCCACTCTCGGTGCTGCCCTCTGCGCTGAGCTTGATAAATCACCATCCTCATATAATATTTGACTTTTATGTAAAAATCATAAATACAGTAGAAGTCCGATAAGTTTCTCATTTCGGGGCTGTAGGGGCGGAAAATTCCAGGAATCGCGGACTTATCGGATGCCCCCTCTAATAGCACGATATTAGTTGCGCGCATGCGTAAGGATGATGCGCAAATCATAAGCAAAATAGCACGCGTAGTGGGAGAACCCCAATTAGTGTGCGTGCCGTGCGTGTGATGACGTTTTAAGGGGAGCGTACACTTATCGGACGGCAACTTATCGGACTTGTACTGTATTAAACTCTGCTTTTATATAACATATGTAAATTATTATTTCCTTAGAACCAACATTTAATTGCGATTAAATAAATTCAGTTAAATAGATAAGGATTTCAGGTTAACAGAATCATGAACATACTGTTGATTCATCTATGCCAACTTATTAAACGAAAACTTAGTTTCATTAACAAGGGTTCTTGGGTTCATAACGATTATGATAGAGTGTACCACTATCGAGTACGTTGCTTTTCTCATAGTTGTAATCACGTTTCT
>CAKNXH010065509.1:0-14890 GCA_932178445.1 Andricus quercusramuli | reverse complement strand
ACGGTCCTTTCTCGAGGATCGAGGTTCTCTCTCTTTTCCTACGGTCCTTTCTCGAGGATTGAGGTTCTCTCTCTTTTCCTACGGCCCTTTCTCGAGGATCGAGGTTCTCTCTTTTCCTACGGTCCTTTCTCGAGGATCGAGGTTCTCTCTCTTTCCCTACGGTCCTTTTCTCGAGGATCGAGGTTCTCTCTCTTTTCCTACGGTCCTTTCGCGAGGATCGGGGTTCTCTCCGTCTTACTGTCTCTCTGGTTGGGTCGACTACAGGGAAGAATGTCTATCTCGGAGTTATCTCTGATCGTAGATGAATCCAGCGAAGGAGAATAAACAGAGTCTCCATAAGCGAAGGACGGAACAACGCCGGCAGGCTTTTGTAGAGCGGCAGGGTGAAATTCCACCGGTCAAGAAACGGAAACATATTCGCCCGGATAAATAGCAACGTGTTTATCTGGCCTCGCAGAAAGTTGCCGGAGCAGGTATCCCCTCGACCTCCTGGTCTCGCCGAAAATTGACCGCACCCAAGAGTGCGACCCCACTCGCCCGGGATACAATGGCAGTCCCCTAAGGATCCCTCCTCTTTATGGGGGAATAGTGCACCACGAGCCCTACACGCCAGGCGTAGAGGCACAGTTATATCACGCTACAGTCGCTGCCCCTCCTAGCCTTGGCTCCTTTACAAATACGACAAATCCGGTCGACGTGCCGACATTCTGGCCTCACCATTGGGGCCCCCAGGATCCAGAAACTCTCCCGCTACCCTACCTCGGAGGCCTCTCCCTGGTACAGGAGCTCTACTTGACTGAGGAGGTTCTTCAGGCCGTCGAGTCATTTGCGACCTTGGACCGAACCCCTTCGCCCCTGGCGATTATCACGGCAGAAAAAGTGGAGGGTGCCATCCCAGTCCCCTCTTCGCCAGAAAGGACTAACTCGCCACTGGCCATTACGTTGAACGAGGAGCTAATTGTAGCCCCGCAGGAAAGGACTAACTCGCCGCTTATAATTACTCTGGATGAGGAGATAATTGTAGCCCCGCCGGAGAGGACTAACTCGCCCCTCAAAATTACTCCGGACCAGGAGATAATTGTGGCCCCGCAAGAAGGGACTACATCGTCCCTTACAATTACTCTGGACGGGGAGGTAATTGTAGCTCCGCCGGAGAAGACTAACTCGCCACTCTTAGTTACGCAGGAGGGGGAGGAAATCGAGAGCACTCAGGACGACGACTTCCTGGATCTCCAGACCTCGCTAATCCGATCGTCACCGCCTCTTCCCCATAGTTTGACACCTGATTACACAACCCGGCCCGGGTCATCCAAGGAATCCTTTCCCCGGGAGGTTCTACGACCCCCTACTCCGGGGGCGGACATACTGTTTGTCGACGGTAAGGCGACCCTCAAGAGGGAAGAAGAAAAGCGCTAGTGTGCCGCACGGGGGCGCCAGCACAAGGGAACGACGCCTGATGCTCTGCAGTTTCCTAAACTCGAGTTATATCCGTACGGGTCTCCCCACAAACAACAGGCCCTGAGGGCCGTTTTAGGCTGTGGAAAACGGGCTCCGATATCGCCACGACGTTCATCCACCGATACACGACGACCAAGTCCTCCGAGAAGAACCATTTCGAAGCAGGCTCGCCGGAACCTGTTTTGAAAGAGGAAAAAACAAAAATTGTCGTCACCTTGAACCCATTAACGGTGTTCAGGTTGGTGTCAATTTTCTGGCACCCAACGTGGGGCCCGAGAATTGGGAACTGAACCTTTCCCAAAAGAGTCTCTTATCTGGGCTTACTTTCATGTTAATTTCACCTCACCTAAGAAAAATAGAAAAATAAAATACACCCTGTGGTCGTCTTTGCTCGTGTCGACAAAGTCAAGCCACACCACACTTCCGAGAGTGTTAAAACACTCGGTGGCGCCCTCTTCAATGATCGGAAGAACTCCACCTAGAGCTCGACGATCAATGAACCAGCAGGAACGTGGGTCTGGGAACTCTCCAGACTTAGAACTTTTGGGATTCAGGCCCTGTGGTCAAGCAGTAAATGCCGCTGAAGGTCACGCGAGCAACATGGAGAATCTCAATCAGGACCCAGGCAATGTCGAGGTCTTGCGTTATGACCAACCTCAACTGCACGCCCATTTACCAGCAGATCGACCTGAACTTCCACCTGGAAATCCACCTGTCTATCAGCAACCTCTTCAACGTGCAGATCCACATGCAAATCAGCCTGAAAATGATGCCGGAAACATCGCCGCTAATCAGTTGGAATATCCGAACGGAATTCAACAGGTAAATCCACAAAACAACTTGCGGGTGAATCCACCCGTGAACCTTGCCCCAAATCCACCTGGATATATGTACGGAATTCGTCAGAAAAATCCGCGGGTCAACTTGGAGGCTAATCAACCCCCGAATCCACAACAGAATCCACCAGGTCAGGATGCATTTCTGAATCCTCAGGTCCCTCTTATTAATTGGCAGCAATGGCGAGCCTTTCTCCAAGGACCACCACTTGCCCCACCAATCCCCGAGTTTCATGGAAGGGATCACGAGGACCCAAACTTATTCCTTATGCAAATGGAAGACCATTTCCTGTTAGTTGGCACACCTGTCAATCAACGCACCTCTCTGGTGAACCAAGCCTTAAAAGGTAATGCCGAAAGATGGTGGGACACTTATCGCGGCCTACCTTACGAATGGGGCGATTTCCGCGAGATGTTCCTTCACCGATACAATGGTGCTACGGTTGTTGGGCGTTTAAATTCTAAACTGTACTCTCAGCGCCAATCTGAGAAGGAACCTGTGGGACTATTTCTTCAAAAAAAGTATCTTCTCTTCCGTCGACTACAGCCGACAACCACTGAGCAAACTATGGTAGCCACTTTGCTCGAGCTCCTGAGGCCATCAATTCGCCAAGGAATCCGCGCCTCCCAACCAGCCAACTTCACTACCCTAATGACCAGAGCAGTCGAGGCAGAGTATGATGAAACGGAAACGGTTCACAGCTCCAGGAGAATGGAACGTCGTGTCGAACCGGTCGAACCAGCTCTACAACGCCAGCTTCCGAAGTGCTGGCACTGTCCAGACCGTCACTTCAATAGAGATGGTCCGGTGTATAAACAAAAATTTTAGACGGAAAGCAAGACTCAATCTCCAAACCAAAAATCAGCTCCCGAAAACTGGCGAAGGCGAACGGCGATAAACAAGACCGTTCCCCAATAAGATTCCAAAACACCCAGCGACGAAACAAACAACTACCGCACTTCTTTATCCACATCAACGGAATCGAAGTGCAGGCCCTCTTCGACAGTGCCTCGACCGACAACTTCGTGCATCCACGATATCTTACCGAAAGGCAGTACACGACTATGAGCCCCGTTCACGATCAAGTGGACGTAGCAAAGCCTGGAGTCACTTTGACAGTTCTCGGAGAATTGGAATTGGAAATCAGCGTTTGTGGACGAGCTACAAAGACCTCTTTTCTGGTTAGCGAAGAACTCAATAGCCCACTAATTCTCGGAGATCCTTGGATAGAGGAACAGCGGGGAGTTTATGATAAGCCAAGAAGATGTATCTACGTCGGCAACAAAGATAGATTCACCATTTATTTAGTGAACTCTCCGACTCCAGCACCTATTAGTGACCCAGAGATAGTCATGGCTTTAAACGAGGTTCCAGACCAGTATAAGGACGAATTCCAAGGAATTCTTCAACGTTTTCCGCAAACGGTCAACCCGACAGGGGATCCCACTCAAACAACCTCGACTTACCATCGTCTCGAACTGATTAGCCATCAGCCCTTTCGACTTCGTCCATACCCATGCTCGCCCGAAAAAGAAAAATTATTTGGGACCAAGTGCAAGAAATGTTGGCCGCACGAATCATTGAACCGTCGACTTCTCAGTACAGTTCGCCAGTTGTGATTGTGTTTCGCAAGAATGGGAAACCCTGATTTTGTGTGGATTATCGACGTCTGAACGCCATCACAAAAGACACTTCCCAAGAACTCCCACACATACAGGACACGTTAAAGGAACTCGGTAATTCCTGTGTGTTCTCCACCATCGATCTACGCAACGGATACTGGCAGGTCCCAATGGAAGAGTCATCGAAGAAATTTTGGTTTAAAAAATGCGCCAAGCATATTTCAGCAGTTGATGTCACAGGTTGTCCTAGTTGGTTATATCAACAAGATTTGCATGGTCTACTTGGACGATATTATTATTTATTCCAAAACTTGGGAAGAACACCTGCATCACGTCAATCTGGTTCTGGAACGGCTCACATTGCATAACCTCCAATGCTCTTTGGAGAAGAGCAAATTCGGGAAAACGACTCGATTTTCTCGGTCATGTGGTAACTCCTAATACCAATCAACCCCAAGCCGAACACGTGAATGCTGTTTTGCAAGCGGAACCCCCAAGGTCTAAGAAACAGTTGCAGAAATTTCTCGGCATCTGTTGGTGGATCCAGGAGTATGTACCTCACTTCTCTACAACCGCTGCGCCTCTTACTAATCTACTGGGAAAGCAACCTGGCAGATGGAATTGGACAGGAGAAGCGGCTGTGGCCTTCGAAGAAATCAAGACGTTTAAAAAACCCTTAAATCTCGGTCGACCGGAGCCAGACCTCCCGTATACCCTGCAGACTGACGCCAGTGACGTGGGAATGGGAGCTGTCCTTTATCAGACCCGACCCGACACGTCGCGAAACATAATCAGCTATGTTAGTACGAAGTTTTCCACAACAGAAACCCGCTACGAGAAGAATGAACGAGAATGTCTTTCCGTTGTATGGGCCGTGAAGAAGTTCTTCTGTCATCTACTGGGACATCACTTTACTCTGATAACCGACAACGAGGCCATCTCCTGGTTAAAGAACTTCAAAGACACCCGTGCGAAGTTAGGACGCTGGGCATGTTTATTTGGGGAATATGACTTCACCGTGAAACGCTGCCTGACTAGCCAGAATCGGCTCCCTGTGGCGTTATCCGGGAAACCTTCCGGTCCAGATTTTAACGAAGATCTTCAATACCAGGAGCGTATGCTCCCACCTGAGAGAGCCGATCGAGATAGAGTCCACAGACCCTTCCTAGCAACTATAGAAACAAATGACCTGTATGATAAAATTTCTACTCCTGGTTGTTTTATGTACCCACTGAGACTCGCAAACTTGTACTTAACGAGTACCATGACTCAGGACTCGCTGGACATCCCGGTCTGGATGAAACCCTTCGTGTAATCAAGGAACGCTTTTTCTGGCCTAAAATGAGGGAGGATGTACGCAAATACGTCCAGAGCTGTCGGCTCTGTGCATGTTGTAAGCCCACCAGAACCTCACACCGGGATCAGCAACGACCTCGGCAGCCCCAGAACCCATGGGAATTAGTGGCTCTAGATCTGACGGGACGTTATCCCAGATCTTCAAGGGGAAAAACCTTCCTACTCGTCGTTACCGACCTCTTTTCGAGATGGGTGGAGGCTCCCACTTGGAAGTGCAAAAGCTCCACAAGTCGTCAATATCGTCGAACGAGAAGTGTTCAGTCGGTATGGGTATCCACGTGCTCTGCTGACAGATAACGGGACTCAGTTTACGGGGAAAACTTGGCTACAAGCCTGTCAAAAGTGGGGAACAGCTTGTTGGACGACTCCTACTTATCACTCACGGGCCAACACAACGGAACGGAAGAACCAAGACATTAAAAAAGGAATGAGGTTACGTCTCGTCGTAAGACCTCACAAGGACTGGGACCTGGATATCTCTCAGATCTTGTACAACACGCGTACAAGATACAACGCCGCTACGGGTCTGTCCCCAGGCCAGGTGTTATTTGGTACAACGCTCAAACGTCCGGGAGAATGGACCTTTCCTACGCCGCCAGAGACGCCCAATGCGACTTCCAGGGATGCCCGGATCGTGCAAGTTAGGCAACACCAGGCCGAATATGTGAAGAAAAGACATAGGAAAGAAGCATCCGAGATCCTGAAACCACGATATCAAGTGCGCGACCAGGTCTATGTTCGAAGTCACGAACTTTCTAACAAGTTGCAAGGTTTCCATGCTGCCCTTGCACCCCTAGGAAAGGATCCATTTACCGTGACCAAGCGAATCAGTGGAGAAGTCTACCAAATAGATCTAGGCAATCGCATTACGAAAATGAACACTACTCAAATGTATCCTGCACATGCCAGGGAGATCACATCAGAAGTTATTCAACAGAATAACCCCAATGTTACTCCACAACTCGAGCCAGTGACTCCACCAAAGGACAGCCACTCTGCAACCCGGAACGCTGAGCTGACCTCTGGGTTATCGATGATCAGCCCCACTGCTGCCCAAGTCGTCGATACACAAACCCGAACCCCAATGAGTACACTAGATGCTCAGGTCACTGAGTCGCCAGCGTTCACTCCTGTTGATCATCCCCGTGGTATCCAGGGCACTGAAGCTGACAACGAAGAATCTAGACAGATCAATATAGAACACCCTCCGGCTAAGAAACGCCGTAGAGGGCGGCCTAAGAAGCACCCTGTAGAAAATAAGTCGCCAGCGCTCGTCTCCGTTGATAATCCCCATGATATCCGGGACACTGAAGGTGACAAAGAAGAATCTAAACAGGACAATATAGAACACCTTCCGGCTAAGAAACGTCGTCGAGGGCGGCCTAGGAAGCGGCCTACGGAAAAGGACGAATTCATCAGTAATCGTGGGAATCCACGATACAATGTCCGACCTCGAAAAAAAATGTAAAATATAATAATGTAAGTTGTATGATTAGTTCATAAGAATTTTTCTTGTTTTTAATTTCAGATTAGTAACCGCGCGGTGTATAAAATCTTTAAATCACCTCAGTTATAAGTAAGCCTAGGAGTTTTGTCTGCAGCATTAGGTAATAAGCGTTTTTTTATACTGTTGTATTTACCTTTTTTATACGTAGTTTTAATTAGGTTCAATCTCATTTAAAATATCGTTCCAACCTATTTAGTTACACACACAAAAAAAAAGTAATAAGCGTTTTTTTTGTATACTGTGGTATTTACATTTTTATACCTAGTTTCAATTAGGTTCACTTTCAGTTAAAATATCGTTCCAACCTATTTAGTTACACACAAAAAAAAGTAATGAGCGTTTTTTTTGTATACTGTGGTATTTACCTTTTTTATACCTAGTTTTAATTAGGTTCACTCACATTTAAAATATCGTTCCAACCACTATGTGACTAAAAGCCAAGAAAACACCCTGTGGATTGACGTCCGCCAAAAAACACTTTAGGTTTTTTTGGCCGACATCTTAAAGTATTTGAATACATAATTATTTTCGTGGCCATTCGTCACAATGAACACTACCACGTATTTGAATATTTGCCGCGCACCAGCGACGCCATTAGTGGCAACGATACGAACTATCCTAGTACGGAGTCGGGCCACCAAGCGAGCGCCGACCGCCCAGCGAGCGGCAACGGTCGTGCTCACAAGTCAGTCGATATCGGACCGTCGAACGGAGAAGACCCGAGCTCTTCTCACCACCCAAGTGGCACATGTTGAGCCTTCGCAATATTGCGCCCGAGTTTTATGGTTTTTTGTCTTTCGATTCCGGGTTTAATGGTTTTTTGTCTTTCGATTCCGAGTTTTATGGTTTTTTGACTTTCGATCGCGAGGTTTATGGTTTTTTTCGACTTTTCAGGTATTGGAGTTTCAGTCCTTCACGGACTAAAATCAAAACGTTTAACACCTTGAATAAAGAACTGTAACTAAAGTGGAAATACAGAGTGTTGTTTCTTTTCCGAAACCTTTTCCGCCCGAATGCTGGGGAGCGCTAAGCTAGGCGGAAACATTGACCAGCTGCAAGGGTAACTCTACAATGAACTTAATTTTTATGTCCTAATCTCTTTCTAATCTCTATCTAATCTGGTTTCTACCTTTTTCCTACGGTCCTTTCTCGAGGATCGAGATTCTTTCTCTTTTCCTACGGTCCCTTCTCGAGGATCGAGGTTCTCTTTCTTTTTCTACGGTCCTTTCTCGAGGATCGAGGTTCTATTTTTTTTCCTACGGTCCTCTCTCAAGGATTGAGGTTCTCTCTTTTCCTACGGTCCTTTCTCGAGGATCGAGGTTCTCTCTGTTTTCCTACGGTCCTTTTCTCGAGGTTCGAGGTTCTCTCTCTTTTCCTACGGTCCTTTCGCGAGGATCGGGGTTCTCTCCGTCTTACTGTCTCTCTGGGTGGGTCGACTACAGGGAAGAATGTCTATCTCGGAGTTATCTCTGATCGTAGATGAATCCAGCGAAGGAGAATAAACAGAGTCTCCATAAGCGAAGGACGAAACAACGCCGAAAGGCTTTTGCAGAGCGGCAGGATGAAATTCCACCGGTCAAGAAACGGAAACGTATTCGCCCGGATAAATGGCAACGGGTTTATCTGGCCGCGCAGAAAGTTGCCGGAGCAGGTATCCACTCGACCTCAGCCCTCCTGGTCTTGCCGAAAATTGACCACACCCAAGAGTACGACCCCACTCGCCCGGGATACAATGGCAGTCCCCTCAGGATCCCTCCTCTTCATGGAGGAATAGTGCACCACGAGCTCTACACGCCAGGCGTCGAGGCAAAGTTATATCACGCTGCAGTCGCGGCCCCACCTAGCCTTGGCTCCTTTACAAATACGACAAATCCGTTCGACTTGCCGACATTCTGGCCTCACCACCGGGGCCCCCAGGATCCAGAAACTCTCCCGCTACCCTACCTCGGAGGCCTCTCCCTGGAACAGGAGCTCTACTTGACTGAGGAGGTTCTTCAGGTTGTCGAGTTATTTGCGACCTTGGACCGAACCCCTTCGCCCCTGGCGATTATCACGGCAGAAGAAGTGGAGGGTGCCATCCCAGTCCCCTCTTCGCCAGAAAGGACTAACTCGCGACTGGCCATTACGTTGAACGAGGAGCTAATTGTAGCCCCGCAGGAAAGGGCTAACTCGCCGCTTATAATTACTCTGGACGAGGAGATAATTGTAGTCCCGCCGGAGAGTACTAACTCGCCCCTCACAATCACTCTGCACGAGGAGATAATTGTGGCCCCGCAAGCAGGGACTACATCGCCCCTTACAATTACTCTAGACGAGGAGGTAATTGTAGCCCCGCCGGAAAAGACTAACTCGCCACTCATAGTTACGCAGGAGAGGGAGGAAATCGAGGCCACTCAGGACGACGACTTCCTGGATCTCCAGACCTCGCCAATCCGATCGTCACCGCCTCTTCCTCATAGCTTGACACCTGATTACACAACCCGGCCCGGGTCATCCAAGGAATCCTTTCCCCGGGAGGTTCTACGACCCCCTACTCCGGGGGCGGACATACTGTTTGTCGACGGTAAGGCGACCCTCAAGAGGGAAGAAGAAAGGCGCAAGTGTGCCACACGGGGGCGCCAGCGCAAGGGAACGACGCCTGATGCTCTGCAGTTTCCTAAACTCGAGTTATATCCGTACGGGTCTCCCCACAAACAACAGGCCCTGAGGGCCGTTTTAGGCTGTGGAAAACGGGCTCCGATATCGCCACGACGTTCATCCACCGATACACGACGACCAAGTCCTCCGAGAAGCCCGAAGAGGTTGAAATCCGTCATTGTACGTCCCCCAGGAAGGACCGGGGGGATAGCCTCCTCACGGTATCCTGGTTCTGGCAGAACCATTTCGAAGCAGGCTCGCCGGAACCAGTTTTGAAAGAGGAAAAAACAAAAATTATCGTCACCTTGAACCCATTAACGGTGTTCAGGTTGGTGTCAATATTTGTGAACAAAATTATAATAATATGGTTTTGCAACTGAATTTTCAAATTTAAAAGTTAATATTTTTCTTATTTTATAGAAATTTGAATAAAAAATATCAATATTTTTCTCATATTCTTGAAAAAATGATTATATGATTTCGCCAATATTTTCATTTGAGAAATATTTTTCTTATTTTTCAGAAACGGAAATGGAGACGCGTTCTTGCACTCGAAGTGCTGCGAACATACCAAAAAGCGTGTTACAAATGTCTGCGTTGTAATAGAGCCATGAGCCATGTACATACGACAACACTGTGCCAATATTGCGCACAATAAAATAACAATTGTATGTCGGAAAATCCAATAAATTAACCGTTTTTTAATGCATCTCCTTGATTTTTTTTTAAATTTCACCCCATTATATACATACTGCATGATTTTGTGTCAGGCAATATTTTTATACGTTTTGCAATTTTTCGCAATTTTCACATGATGAAATAATTATGCTTTTTAAAACCGATCATTATGTCACCTATATCACCTGAAAGTGTGACTCCTGAGCTTTAAAAATCACTATATATAAACACTTTTATCTTCATTTGACTGAGAATTATATCATTTTGAAAACAAAAAATATTTCAGATTTTGTAATCAAATTTTTGTTTGTTAATTCTGATACAGATTCTTTAACTTTCATTTTAGAATTATTTGATTAGCATAGCCTTTTAGAGCACAAAAAACCTTTTCAGTGAAAAAAAAATTGACTCTAATTAACCGATTTTTCGCTGAGATACAAACCTGAGAAGACGGGCCGGGGCTTTTTGACCCCCGTGGGATAACAACGTATACTAAAATACATGGGGTAACTGAGTGTTAAAAATTGACCGCACGAAAAGATTGCTTTATCTCCTTGGCAAATAGGAGACGAACATTATGGTTTTGAATGATTTGAATCATTTTGAAATTGTGTGAATTGTGTGAAAAATTGATGGTGAATTAGAAAGCGAAGTAACGAATGTGCGAGATGGATTTGAACCTGAACATAATCGTTTTTTGAATGTGAATTTTGATTTAAATTTAAAATATTGTGAGCTGGCTGTATGAATTCAGTCTGAGTATGATGCTCTAAAAACTAGATCATTGTTTCTAATTTTGGGTCTTTAGAGTTTCCGGTGCACTCTTCCGATCTTTCGCGATTGTAATTATTTAATTCTTTTTTTATTACATGAATTATGGCCAAATCCCAATGACGTAGAGTACGCTATCTAATCAAGAGCGGATCGAGAATTCTTTGGATATTAATGGAAAAATGAAAAGTGGTTTCACATGATTTTCGACAATGAACTTTAGATAATCGTAACGATCTATCAATAATTTCCAAGTGACCGCGCAATCGTCACTGCATGATTTGAGCGATGCGATTACTTCTGCTGCTTCGTCCTTGACTTAAAATAATAAAACTTAAGAATATTTGGTACTTGTGCATTGTTATGTAGAATGGAATCAAATATGTCTCTGAAACCGCGCCTCCTATCAAAGCTGCCAGAAATTGTCGGCAATGAAAGCTTAGGAAGATTTGGATTTAAGAAAACGTGATCCGTCTTTTGAAAAATCACTGCTGCTGCTGGATTCACGGGAGCGATTTGATTCGCGGTAGGTGTTTGATTGGCCAGAGCTGAAGTGTTCATTAGTGATTGTGAATTTAGAGAATTTGGTATCGTCAGAGATTCTGGCATTCTTAACGTTTTTAATTTCCAGATTGATAATTCAGATCTGTTAACCCTCAATCCAATTGTTTATAAACAATAGCAGCAATTTTGTTCTCGACTATTGGAACAAGCTTCGGTACGCGTTACTTTACATAATGGATTCAAATAGTTAAAAGACTGACATTTATAGAATGGATTTAATTTATTAAATTTACTAATAGTTATGTAAAATTTGAAAATTCGTCGCGCACAATTTGTTCGAACAAAACTTTATACCGACCGAATTTCGTTTCACTGGCACACACGTACGCCCCACTCCGTCCCTGTAGGTGAAAACGTATTGTTATGCTTTTTCGCATTGAATCAGGCATCACATATAATAGCTTATCATCAACACGATTATACAATATGCCATTTTTACACTCATGATCATTTATTTACTAATCTCATGATTGTTTGGTTTACTTTTTGGTTTCTTTAGAATTGAACGCTTTCTCTGGAGTCGCTCACCCGCTTATTGACACAAGAGGATCTCCTCCTCCGGACTCACGAGAGTGAATATTTCAGCAGAATATTCTATTTCGCTTTTATCATTTTCCTCACATACACGTTTCCTGTGTATTTAAGTACAACAAAGCTCTACAGTCAGTTACAACTCTAAAAGGAATATTCATCAATCACGTTCGCAATCTAGTGACCGCCCAGATAGTTGCTGAAAGTTCTAATTTACTGGAATGATCAATCTCTTCCGGGTCGCTAGTATGTCTGCTAATAGTTCCATCGACGTAAACTTCGCGTCTCTTTCAGCAGATCCAAGAAAACGACGAACCAAATACCATCCTTCTGAATTCCCATGTATCGTTTAGGGTGATAAGGGCTGTTTTAGCTCTCGCGTCTCCAGTCAAAGGGACTTGCATGTACCCCTGAGCGAAGCCTAAACTGATAAACATACTGCTATCTCCCAGAGAAGCTAAATCATCGTTGAAGTATGTTAATGGGAATTTCATACAACCCGTTTGTTTATTTAGTTTTCGATAATCGACTACCATCCGCGATTTCCTGTTTTTCTCACGTACCAATAAGATAAGACTTGCATATGGCGAGTCCGTTTCCTTTGCAAAACCTAAATACTCATTTGAATTTAATCCTCACAACCTATTTCGCTCAAATCGCACGCAATTACATTTCAATAATTATTTAAAACACTTACAATGACGTCGCAGTCTTTTTTCTTTGGTTTCTGCTCAAAGATGACGTCGTCGACGCTGATGGGTAGCGTCAGCTTCGTTGATGTGTCGAGAAGTGGCAACCGAGTTGTCTCTCCACGAAGAAAATTGGTGCCCTTTTTCAAAAGGCTGCACTTTTTCACAGAAATTAATGACAGGCACTTGCAAGCCATCATTTCTGTCAGCCACTACGTCTAGCAAACAAACTGATCGCGGCGGCAGATTTTCATCACGCACTGCACTAAACTTTTCGCATAGGAACTCTTTGTAGGGAATTCAGACAGGAACACGTCTTCTCTCTGGATGAAGGTCAGAACATCACCTTTCTTGAAGTAGTCTATGGTCGGTGAATCGGTGAAGATTCTGCCAATCAATAAATATATCCATCTGTTGGAACTCATCCGGAATGACGTAAATACGTACATCTCGCACTATCACACCATCCACAGTTACATCTTTAATCATATATCCACTTGATTGAACTGAATAGTGGTGCGATCCCCAACTTATTAAAGTGGCACTTGAGTTGTAAATTTATTGGTTAGTTTCACGAGCTCTAGACTCTCTTATTGTACAGTCAGAGCTGACATTGTCAATTTAAACATTAAACTTGCAGCCGTTCACAAAGAAAGACTCAATATTTATTTATGGAGTGATCACTAACTGAGAGATCGACATGACTCATTCCAGCTTTTGAAGTACTTACTTTGTTCGTCCAATTACGCTGCATATGTCCTTCAGCGTCACAATTAATACAAGAAAGCTCTCGTGGCGTTTCAGCACAATTTCTTAAGATGTGTCCGTATTGGTTACATTTGTAGCACTTCAGATAGCGGTTTTCGTTCATGAGTGGTGGGCGAGGGTCTGATATACTTGAAGCCGATCTTTTCATGTTGAATTTCCGGTTCCGTCCGGATGTCTCTGCCTCGCCTCCTGCTTCCCGCGCTTGAATATGTTCGGACTATCTAAGTTTGAACTAGCCTTTCGCTCCATCTTTAAAGTGCATTCTTGTAGTTTCAAGCGCGAAACTGTCCGGCCAGCCATGAGGAGATTTTATGCTGTTCGCTCTATGAATCCGAATCCTGGCGCGTGAAGTGACAACTTCCCCATTAAAGTCTTCGATGCTGTTACTTGGGTCCGGCATAATGTTATAATTCGTAACTCTTTCGGTATTGTTGACTGGAACTACTGGATCTACTACGCCTTGACCATTTAACAAGCAGTTACACAACTGGAGCATTATCTGTTCTCTTCTTCATCCATTTTCCAACATCGTAAACATGGTTTGTTCTAAAGTAGGCTTAGGTATCAACCGCGCCGCATGTGGAAGAGGATTTGGCAACATTGCCTGATCTTCGAGCAAGTCTCCATACATTTGGTGTCCATTTTGTCCTTGCTCTTCGTGACGTTCGGGTAAAAACCAAACTGAATAGAGTGATCTTCGGACGTTTCCGCCTGGTCGTCTATCATCGGGTATATCCGGTGTTCCTCCCAAGATGGTGTCCATCTTCTTTGTCCAAAATGTGTACCTTCGGCCGTACTGTACTTTCACCTCACTAGAACATGACGCAGCGGAAACGAAAAATATCTCAACTCAGAAACAAAGGATTTACGATTTTTGCCTCTTGGCACGCGCTTCACTTTGAAAAATTGATTTTCCGACTCACGGTACTTCAACACTCACGAATATCGCGGAGAAATATCCAATAAAGACTCGCGTTCAACTCAGACACACGTACGCTCCATGCCGTCCCTGTAGGTGCAAAGGACTCAATTCGTAATCGGCCATTTGGCGCTAACAGATTAGACTCGTCGATGATGCCCTCATAACTAGTTCGATTAAAACGCGTATTAACGGGTGGATTGGAATATTGCCTAATAAATTTTGTGATTTGTCCGTTGATCGCAAAGTACCGATTTTCTAGGGCTTTGAATCGTTTTTAAAACGGGAGAAGAAAACATGGATGGACTCTTACAAAATGGATAATAAATTGGATGATGAGTGAAAGAATACCTACTCGTAGGACGCATCATGAGATGCTGGACCTCTGGCTGAAGATGCTGCATTCTGCGGCGGTGCCTTGGATAATTGGAACACTGGATGAAAAAGCTGCAGTGACTCTCTGGATTGATTAAAACATTGGCACAAAATGCAGCGGTGACCCTCTCGATTGATTTGATTACTGGCGAAAATGCTGCAGTAACCCTCGGGATAA
>CAKNXH010065508.1:0-14890 GCA_932178445.1 Andricus quercusramuli | reverse complement strand
ACGGTCCTTTCTCGAGGATCGAGGTTCTCTCTCTTTTCCTACGGTCCTTTCTCGAGGATTGAGGTTCTCTCTCTTTTCCTACGGCCCTTTCTCGAGGATCGAGGTTCTCTCTTTTCCTACGGTCCTTTCTCGAGGATCGAGGTTCTCTCTCTTTCCCTACGGTCCTTTTCTCGAGGATCGAGGTTCTCTCTCTTTTCCTACGGTCCTTTCGCGAGGATCGGGGTTCTCTCCGTCTTACTGTCTCTCTGGTTGGGTCGACTACAGGGAAGAATGTCTATCTCGGAGTTATCTCTGATCGTAGATGAATCCAGCGAAGGAGAATAAACAGAGTCTCCATAAGCGAAGGACGGAACAACGCCGGCAGGCTTTTGTAGAGCGGCAGGGTGAAATTCCACCGGTCAAGAAACGGAAACATATTCGCCCGGATAAATAGCAACGTGTTTATCTGGCCTCGCAGAAAGTTGCCGGAGCAGGTATCCCCTCGACCTCCTGGTCTCGCCGAAAATTGACCGCACCCAAGAGTGCGACCCCACTCGCCCGGGATACAATGGCAGTCCCCTAAGGATCCCTCCTCTTTATGGGGGAATAGTGCACCACGAGCCCTACACGCCAGGCGTAGAGGCACAGTTATATCACGCTACAGTCGCTGCCCCTCCTAGCCTTGGCTCCTTTACAAATACGACAAATCCGGTCGACGTGCCGACATTCTGGCCTCACCATTGGGGCCCCCAGGATCCAGAAACTCTCCCGCTACCCTACCTCGGAGGCCTCTCCCTGGTACAGGAGCTCTACTTGACTGAGGAGGTTCTTCAGGCCGTCGAGTCATTTGCGACCTTGGACCGAACCCCTTCGCCCCTGGCGATTATCACGGCAGAAAAAGTGGAGGGTGCCATCCCAGTCCCCTCTTCGCCAGAAAGGACTAACTCGCCACTGGCCATTACGTTGAACGAGGAGCTAATTGTAGCCCCGCAGGAAAGGACTAACTCGCCGCTTATAATTACTCTGGATGAGGAGATAATTGTAGCCCCGCCGGAGAGGACTAACTCGCCCCTCAAAATTACTCCGGACCAGGAGATAATTGTGGCCCCGCAAGAAGGGACTACATCGTTCCTTACAATTACTCTGGACGGGGAGGTAATTGTAGCTCCGCCGGAGAAGACTAACTCGCCACTCTTAGTTACGCAGGAGGGGGAGGAAATCGAGAGCACTCAGGACGACGACTTCCTGGATCTCCAGACCTCGCTAATCCGATCGTCACCGCCTCTTCCCCATAGTTTGACACCTGATTACACAACCCGGCCCGGGTCATCCAAGGAATCCTTTCCCCGGGAGGTTCTACGACCCCCTACTCCGGGGGCGGACATACTGTTTGTCGACGGTAAGGCGACCCTCAAGAGGGAAGAAGAAAAGCGCTAGTGTGCCGCACGGGGGCGCCAGCACAAGGGAACGACGCCTGATGCTCTGCAGTTTCCTAAACTCGAGTTATATCCGTACGGGTCTCCCCACAAACAACAGGCCCTGAGGGCCGTTTTAGGCTGTGGAAAACGGGCTCCGATATCGCCACGACGTTCATCCACCGATACACGACGACCAAGTCCTCCGAGAAGAACCATTTCGAAGCAGGCTCGCCGGAACCTGTTTTGAAAGAGGAAAAAACAAAAATTGTCGTCACCTTGAACCCATTAACGGTGTTCAGGTTGGTGTCAATTTTCTGGCACCCAACGTGGGGCCCGAGAATTGGGAACTGAACCTTTCCCAAAAGAGTCTCTTATCTGGGCTTACTTTCATGTTAATTTCACCTCACCTAAGAAAAATAGAAAAATAAAATACACCCTGTGGTCGTCTTTGCTCGTGTCGACAAAGTCAAGCCACACCACACTTCCGAGAGTGTTAAAACACTCGGTGGCGCCCTCTTCAATGATCGGAAGAACTCCACCTAGAGCTCGACGATCAATGAACCAGCAGGAACGTGGGTCTGGGAACTCTCCAGACTTAGAACTTTTGGGATTCAGGCCCTGTGGTCAAGCAGTAAATGCCGCTGAAGGTCACGCGAGCAACATGGAGAATCTCAATCAGGACCCAGGCAATGTCGAGGTCTTGCGTTATGACCAACCTCAACTGCACGCCCATTTACCAGCAGATCGACCTGAACTTCCACCTGGAAATCCACCTGTCTATCAGCAACCTCTTCAACGTGCAGATCCACATGCAAGTCAGCCTGAAAATGATGCCGGAAACATCGCCGCTAATCAGTTGGAATATCCGAACGGAATTCAACAGGTAAATCCACAAAACAACTTGCGGGTGAATCCACCCGTGAACCTTGCCCCAAATCCACCTGGATATATGTACGGAATTCGTCAGAAAAATCCGCGGGTCAACTTGGAGGCTAATCAACCCCCGAATCCACAACAGAATCCACCAGGTCAGGATGCATTTCTGAATCCTCAGGTCCCTCTTATTAATTGGCAGCAATGGCGAGCCTTTCTCCAAGGACCACCACTTGCCCCACCAATCCCCGAGTTTCATGGAAGGGATCACGAGGACCCAAACTTATTCCTTATGCAAATGGAAGACCATTTCCTGTTAGTTGGCACACCTGTCAATCAACGCACCTCTCTGGTGAACCAAGCCTTAAAAGGTAATGCCGAAAGATGGTGGGACACTTATCGCGGCCTACCTTACGAATGGGGCGATTTCCGCGAGATGTTCCTTCACCGATACAATGGTGCTACGGTTGTTGGGCGTTTAAATTCTAAACTGTACTCTCAGCGCCAATCTGAGAAGGAACCTGTGGGACTATTTCTTCAAAAAAAGTATCTTCTCTTCCGTCGACTACAGCCGACAACCACTGAGCAAACTATGGTAGCCACTTTGCTCGAGCTCCTGAGGCCATCAATTCGCCAAGGAATCCGCGCCTCCCAACCAGCCAACTTCACTACCCTAATGACCAGAGCAGTCGAGGCAGAGTATGATGAAACGGAAACGGTTCACAGCTCCAGGAGAATGGAACGTCGTGTCGAACCGGTCGAACCAGCTCTACAACGCCAGCTTCCGAAGTGCTGGCACTGTCCAGACCGTCACTTCAATAGAGATGGTCCGGTGTATAAACAAAAATTTTAGACGGAAAGCAAGACTCAATCTCCAAACCAAAAATCAGCTCCCGAAAACTGGCGAAGGCGAACGGCGATAAACAAGACCGTTCCCCAATAAGATTCCAAAACACCCAGCGACGAAACAAACAACTACCGCACTTCTTTATCCACATCAACGGAATCGAAGTGCAGGCCCTCTTCGACAGTGCCTCGACCGACAACTTCGTGCATCCACGATATCTTACCGAAAGGCAGTACACGACTATGAGCCCCGTTCACGATCAAGTGGACGTAGCAAAGCCTGGAGTCACTTTGACAGTTCTCGGAGAATTGGAATTGGAAATCAGCGTTTGTGGACGAGCTACAAAGACCTCTTTTCTGGTTAGCGAAGAACTCAATAGCCCACTAATTCTCGGAGATCCTTGGATAGAGGAACAGCGGGGAGTTTATGATAAGCCAAGAAGATGTATCTACGTCGGCAACAAAGATAGATTCACCATTTATTTAGTGAACTCTCCGACTCCAGCACCTATTAGTGACCCAGAGATAGTCATGGCTTTAAACGAGGTTCCAGACCAGTATAAGGACGAATTCCAAGGAATTCTTCAACGTTTTCCGCAAACGGTCAACCCGACAGGGGATCCCACTCAAACAACCTCGACTTACCATCGTCTCGAACTGATTAGCCATCAGCCCTTTCGACTTCGTCCATACCCATGCTCGCCCGAAAAAGAAAAATTATTTGGGACCAAGTGCAAGAAATGTTGGCCGCACGAATCATTGAACCGTCGACTTCTCAGTACAGTTCGCCAGTTGTGATTGTGTTTCGCAAGAATGGGAAACCCTGATTTTGTGTGGATTATCGACGTCTGAACGCCATCACAAAAGACACTTCCCAAGAACTCCCACACATACAGGACACGTTAAAGGAACTCGGTAATTCCTGTGTGTTCTCCACCATCGATCTACGCAACGGATACTGGCAGGTCCCAATGGAAGAGTCATCGAAGAAATTTTGGTTTAAAAAATGCGCCAAGCATATTTCAGCAGTTGATGTCACAGGTTGTCCTAGTTGGTTATATCAACAAGATTTGCATGGTCTACTTGGACGATATTATTATTTATTCCAAAACTTGGGAAGAACACCTGCATCACGTCAATCTGGTTCTGGAACGGCTCACATTGCATAACCTCCAATGCTCTTTGGAGAAGAGCAAATTCGGGAAAACGACTCGATTTTCTCGGTCATGTGGTAACTCCTAATACCAATCAACCCCAAGCCGAACACGTGAATGCTGTTTTGCAAGCGGAACCCCCAAGGTCTAAGAAACAGTTGCAGAAATTTCTCGGCATCTGTTGGTGGATCCAGGAGTATGTACCTCACTTCTCTACAACCGCTGCGCCTCTTACTAATCTACTGGGAAAGCAACCTGGCAGATGGAATTGGACAGGAGAAGCGGCTGTGGCCTTCGAAGAAATCAAGACGTTTAAAAAACCCTTAAATCTCGGTCGACCGGAGCCAGACCTCCCGTATACCCTGCAGACTGACGCCAGTGACGTGGGAATGGGAGCTGTCCTTTATCAGACCCGACCCGACACGTCGCGAAACATAATCAGCTATGTTAGTACGAAGTTTTCCACAACAGAAACCCGCTACGAGAAGAATGAACGAGAATGTCTTTCCGTTGTATGGGCCGTGAAGAAGTTCTTCTGTCATCTACTGGGACATCACTTTACTCTGATAACCGACAACGAGGCCATCTCCTGGTTAAAGAACTTCAAAGACACCCGTGCGAAGTTAGGACGCTGGGCATGTTTATTTGGGGAATATGACTTCACCGTGAAACGCTGCCTGACTAGCCAGAATCGGCTCCCTGTGGCGTTATCCGGGAAACCTTCCGGTCCAGATTTTAACGAAGATCTTCAATACCAGGAGCGTATGCTCCCACCTGAGAGAGCCGATCGAGATAGAGTCCACAGACCCTTCCTAGCAACTATAGAAACAAATGACCTGTATGATAAAATTTCTACTCCTGGTTGTTTTATGTACCCACTGAGACTCGCAAACTTGTACTTAACGAGTACCATGACTCAGGACTCGCTGGACATCCCGGTCTGGATGAAACCCTTCGTGTAATCAAGGAACGCTTTTTCTGGCCTAAAATGAGGGAGGATGTACGCAAATACGTCCAGAGCTGTCGGCTCTGTGCATGTTGTAAGCCCACCAGAACCTCACACCGGGATCAGCAACGACCTCGGCAGCCCCAGAACCCATGGGAATTAGTGGCTCTAGATCTGACGGGACGTTATCCCAGATCTTCAAGGGGAAAAACCTTCCTACTCGTCGTTACCGACCTCTTTTCGAGATGGGTGGAGGCTCCCACTTGGAAGTGCAAAAGCTCCACAAGTCGTCAATATCGTCGAACGAGAAGTGTTCAGTCGGTATGGGTATCCACGTGCTCTGCTGACAGATAACGGGACTCAGTTTACGGGGAAAACTTGGCTACAAGCCTGTCAAAAGTGGGGAACAGCTTGTTGGACGACTCCTACTTATCACTCACGGGCCAACACAACGGAACGGAAGAACCAAGACATTAAAAAAGGAATGAGGTTACGTCTCGTCGTAAGACCTCACAAGGACTGGGACCTGGATATCTCTCAGATCTTGTACAACACGCGTACAAGATACAACGCCGCTACGGGTCTGTCCCCAGGCCAGGTGTTATTTGGTACAACGCTCAAACGTCCGGGAGAATGGACCTTTCCTACGCCGCCAGAGACGCCCAATGCGACTTCCAGGGATGCCCGGATCGTGCAAGTTAGGCAACACCAGGCCGAATATGTGAAGAAAAGACATAGGAAAGAAGCATCCGAGATCCTGAAACCACGATATCAAGTGCGCGACCAGGTCTATGTTCGAAGTCACGAACTTTCTAACAAGTTGCAAGGTTTCCATGCTGCCCTTGCACCCCTAGGAAAGGATCCATTTACCGTGACCAAGCGAATCAGTGGAGAAGTCTACCAAATAGATCTAGGCAATCGCATTACGAAAATGAACACTACTCAAATGTATCCTGCACATGCCAGGGAGATCACATCAGAAGTTATTCAACAGAATAACCCCAATGTTACTCCACAACTCGAGCCAGTGACTCCACCAAAGGACAGCCACTCTGCAACCCGGAACGCTGAGCTGACCTCTGGGTTATCGATGATCAGCCCCACTGCTGCCCAAGTCGTCGATACACAAACCCGAACCCCAATGAGTACACTAGATGCTCAGGTCACTGAGTCGCCAGCGTTCACTCCTGTTGATCATCCCCGTGGTATCCAGGGCACTGAAGCTGACAACGAAGAATCTAGACAGATCAATATAGAACACCCTCCGGCTAAGAAACGCCGTAGAGGGCGGCCTAAGAAGCACCCTGTAGAAAATAAGTCGCCAGCGCTCGTCTCCGTTGATAATCCCCATGATATCCGGGACACTGAAGGTGACAAAGAAGAATCTAAACAGGACAATATAGAACACCTTCCGGCTAAGAAACGTCGTCGAGGGCGGCCTAGGAAGCGGCCTACGGAAAAGGACGAATTCATCAGTAATCGTGGGAATCCACGATACAATGTCCGACCTCGAAAAAAAATGTAAAATATAATAATGTAAGTTGTATGATTAGTTCATAAGAATTTTTCTTGTTTTTAATTTCAGATTAGTAACCGCGCGGTGTATAAAATCTTTAAATCACCTCAGTTATAAGTAAGCCTAGGAGTTTTGTCTGCAGCATTAGGTAATAAGCGTTTTTTTATACTGTTGTATTTACCTTTTTTATACGTAGTTTTAATTAGGTTCAATCTCATTTAAAATATCGTTCCAACCTATTTAGTTACACACACAAAAAAAAAGTAATAAGCGTTTTTTTTGTATACTGTGGTATTTACATTTTTATACCTAGTTTCAATTAGGTTCACTTTCAGTTAAAATATCGTTCCAACCTATTTAGTTACACACAAAAAAAAGTAATGAGCGTTTTTTTTGTATACTGTGGTATTTACCTTTTTTATACCTAGTTTTAATTAGGTTCACTCACATTTAAAATATCGTTCCAACCACTATGTGACTAAAAGCCAAGAAAACACCCTGTGGATTGACGTCCGCCAAAAAACACTTTAGGTTTTTTTGGCCGACATCTTAAAGTATTTGAATACATAATTATTTTCGTGGCCATTCGTCACAATGAACACTACCACGTATTTGAATATTTGCCGCGCACCAGCGACGCCATTAGTGGCAACGATACGAACTATCCTAGTACGGAGTCGGGCCACCAAGCGAGCGCCGACCGCCCAGCGAGCGGCAACGGTCGTGCTCACAAGTCAGTCGATATCGGACCGTCGAACGGAGAAGACCCGAGCTCTTCTCACCACCCAAGTGGCACATGTTGAGCCTTCGCAATATTGCGCCCGAGTTTTATGGTTTTTTGTCTTTCGATTCCGGGTTTAATGGTTTTTTGTCTTTCGATTCCGAGTTTTATGGTTTTTTGACTTTCGATCGCGAGGTTTATGGTTTTTTTCGACTTTTCAGGTATTGGAGTTTCAGTCCTTCACGGACTAAAATCAAAACGTTTAACACCTTGAATAAAGAACTGTAACTAAAGTGGAAATACAGAGTGTTGTTTCTTTTCCGAAACCTTTTCCGCCCGAATGCTGGGGAGCGCTAAGCTAGGCGGAAACATTGACCAGCTGCAAGGGTAACTCTACAATGAACTTAATTTTTATGTCCTAATCTCTTTCTAATCTCTATCTAATCTGGTTTCTACCTTTTTCCTACGGTCCTTTCTCGAGGATCGAGATTCTTTCTCTTTTCCTACGGTCCCTTCTCGAGGATCGAGGTTCTCTTTCTTTTTCTACGGTCCTTTCTCGAGGATCGAGGTTCTATTTTTTTTCCTACGGTCCTCTCTCAAGGATTGAGGTTCTCTCTTTTCCTACGGTCCTTTCTCGAGGATCGAGGTTCTCTCTGTTTTCCTACGGTCCTTTTCTCGAGGTTCGAGGTTCTCTCTCTTTTCCTACGGTCCTTTCGCGAGGATCGGGGTTCTCTCCGTCTTACTGTCTCTCTGGGTGGGTCGACTACAGGGAAGAATGTCTATCTCGGAGTTATCTCTGATCGTAGATGAATCCAGCGAAGGAGAATAAACAGAGTCTCCATAAGCGAAGGACGGAACAACGCCGAAAGGCTTTTGCAGAGCGGCAGGATGAAATTCCACCGGTCAAGAAACGGAAACGTATTCGCCCGGATAAATGGCAACGGGTTTATCTGGCCGCGCAGAAAGTTGCCGGAGCAGGTATCCCCTCGACCTCAGCCCTCCTGGTCTTGCCGAAAATTGACCACACCCAAGAGTACGACCCCACTCGCCCGGGATACAATGGCAGTCCCCTCAGGATCCCTCCTCTTCATGGAGGAATAGTGCACCACGAGCTCTACACGCCAGGCGTCGAGGCAAAGTTATATCACGCTGCAGTCGCGGCCCCACCTAGCCTTGGCTCCTTTACAAATACGACAAATCCGTTCGACTTGCCGACATTCTGGCCTCACCACCGGGGCCCCCAGGATCCAGAAACTCTCCCGCTACCCTACCTCGGAGGCCTCTCCCTGGAACAGGAGCTCTACTTGACTGAGGAGGTTCTTCAGGTTGTCGAGTTATTTGCGACCTTGGACCGAACCCCTTCGCCCCTGGCGATTATCACGGCAGAAGAAGTGGAGGGTGCCATCCCAGTCCCCTCTTCGCCAGAAAGGACTAACTCGCGACTGGCCATTACGTTGAACGAGGAGCTAATTGTAGCCCCGCAGGAAAGGGCTAACTCGCCGCTTATAATTACTCTGGACGAGGAGATAATTGTAGTCCCGCCGGAGAGTACTAACTCGCCCCTCACAATCACTCTGCACGAGGAGATAATTGTGGCCCCGCAAGCAGGGACTACATCGCCCCTTACAATTACTCTAGACGAGGAGGTAATTGTAGCCCCGCCGGAAAAGACTAACTCGCCACTCATAGTTACGCAGGAGAGGGAGGAAATCGAGGCCACTCAGGACGACGACTTCCTGGATCTCCAGACCTCGCCAATCCGATCGTCACCGCCTCTTCCTCATAGCTTGACACCTGATTACACAACCCGGCCCGGGTCATCCAAGGAATCCTTTCCCCGGGAGGTTCTACGACCCCCTACTCCGGGGGCGGACATACTGTTTGTCGACGGTAAGGCGACCCTCAAGAGGGAAGAAGAAAGGCGCAAGTGTGCCACACGGGGGCGCCAGCGCAAGGGAACGACGCCTGATGCTCTGCAGTTTCCTAAACTCGAGTTATATCCGTACGGGTCTCCCCACAAACAACAGGCCCTGAGGGCCGTTTTAGGCTGTGGAAAACGGGCTCCGATATCGCCACGACGTTCATCCACCGATACACGACGACCAAGTCCTCCGAGAAGCCCGAAGAGGTTGAAATCCGTCATTGTACGTCCCCCAGGAAGGACCGGGGGGATAGCCTCCTCACGGTATCCTGGTTCTGGCAGAACCATTTCGAAGCAGGCTCGCCGGAACCAGTTTTGAAAGAGGAAAAAACAAAAATTATCGTCACCTTGAACCCATTAACGGTGTTCAGGTTGGTGTCAATATTTGTGAACAAAATTATAATAATATGGTTTTGCAACTGAATTTTCAAATTTAAAAGTTAATATTTTTCTTATTTTATAGAAATTTGAATAAAAAATATCAATATTTTTCTCATATTCTTGAAAAAATGATTATATGATTTCGCCAATATTTTCATTTGAGAAATATTTTTCTTATTTTTCAGAAACGGAAATGGAGACGCGTTCTTGCACTCGAAGTGCTGCGAACATACCAAAAAGCGTGTTACAAATGTCTGCGTTGTAATAGAGCCATGAGCCATGTACATACGACAACACTGTGCCAATATTGCGCACAATAAAATAACAATTGTATGTCGGAAAATCCAATAAATTAACCGTTTTTTAATGCATCTCCTTGATTTTTTTTTAAATTTCACCCCATTATATACATACTGCATGATTTTGTGTCAGGCAATATTTTTATACGTTTTGCAATTTTTCGCAATTTTCACATGATGAAATAATTATGCTTTTTAAAACCGATCATTATGTCACCTATATCACCTGAAAGTGTGACTCCTGAGCTTTAAAAATCACTATATATAAACACTTTTATCTTCATTTGACTGAGAATTATATCATTTTGAAAACAAAAAATATTTCAGATTTTGTAATCAAATTTTTGTTTGTTAATTCTGATACAGATTCTTTAACTTTCATTTTAGAATTATTTGATTAGCATAGCCTTTTAGAGCACAAAAAACCTTTTCAGTGAAAAAAAAATTGACTCTAATTAACCGATTTTTCGCTGAGATACAAACCTGAGAAGACGGGCCGGGGCTTTTTGACCCCCGTGGGATAACAACGTATACTAAAATACATGGGGTAACTGAGTGTTAAAAATTGACCGCACGAAAAGATTGCTTTATCTCCTTGGCAAATAGGAGACGAACATTATGGTTTTGAATGATTTGAATCATTTTGAAATTGTGTGAATTGTGTGAAAAATTGATGGTGAATTAGAAAGCGAAGTAACGAATGTGCGAGATGGATTTGAACCTGAACATAATCGTTTTTTGAATGTGAATTTTGATTTAAATTTAAAATATTGTGAGCTGGCTGTATGAATTCAGTCTGAGTATGATGCTCTAAAAACTAGATCATTGTTTCTAATTTTGGGTCTTTAGAGTTTCCGGTGCACTCTTCCGATCTTTCGCGATTGTAATTATTTAATTCTTTTTTTATTACATGAATTATGGCCAAATCCCAATGACGTAGAGTACGCTATCTAATCAAGAGCGGATCGAGAATTCTTTGGATATTAATGGAAAAATGAAAAGTGGTTTCACATGATTTTCGACAATGAACTTTAGATAATCGTAACGATCTATCAATAATTTCCAAGTGACCGCGCAATCGTCACTGCATGATTTGAGCGATGCGATTACTTCTGCTGCTTCGTCCTTGACTTAAAATAATAAAACTTAAGAATATTTGGTACTTGTGCATTGTTATGTAGAATGGAATCAAATATGTCTCTGAAACCGCGCCTCCTATCAAAGCTGCCAGAAATTGTCGGCAATGAAAGCTTAGGAAGATTTGGATTTAAGAAAACGTGATCCGTCTTTTGAAAAATCACTGCTGCTGCTGGATTCACGGGAGCGATTTGATTCGCGGTAGGTGTTTGATTGGCCAGAGCTGAAGTGTTCATTAGTGATTGTGAATTTAGAGAATTTGGTATCGTCAGAGATTCTGGCATTCTTAACGTTTTTAATTTCCAGATTGATAATTCAGATCTGTTAACCCTCAATCCAATTGTTTATAAACAATAGCAGCAATTTTGTTCTCGACTATTGGAACAAGCTTCGGTACGCGTTACTTTACATAATGGATTCAAATAGTTAAAAGACTGACATTTATAGAATGGATTTAATTTATTAAATTTACTAATAGTTATGTAAAATTTGAAAATTCGTCGCGCACAATTTGTTCGAACAAAACTTTATACCGACCGAATTTCGTTTCACTGGCACACACGTACGCCCCACTCCGTCCCTGTAGGTGAAAACGTATTGTTATGCTTTTTCGCATTGAATCAGGCATCACATATAATAGCTTATCATCAACACGATTATACAATATGCCATTTTTACACTCATGATCATTTATTTACTAATCTCATGATTGTTTGGTTTACTTTTTGGTTTCTTTAGAATTGAACGCTTTCTCTGGAGTCGCTCACCCGCTTATTGACACAAGAGGATCTCCTCCTCCGGACTCACGAGAGTGAATATTTCAGCAGAATATTCTATTTCGCTTTTATCATTTTCCTCACATACACGTTTCCTGTGTATTTAAGTACAACAAAGCTCTACAGTCAGTTACAACTCTAAAAGGAATATTCATCAATCACGTTCGCAATCTAGTGACCGCCCAGATAGTTGCTGAAAGTTCTAATTTACTGGAATGATCAATCTCTTCCGGGTCGCTAGTATGTCTGCTAATAGTTCCATCGACGTAAACTTCGCGTCTCTTTCAGCAGATCCAAGAAAACGACGAACCAAATACCATCCTTCTGAATTCCCATGTATCGTTTAGGGTGATAAGGGCTGTTTTAGCTCTCGCGTCTCCAGTCAAAGGGACTTGCATGTACCCCTGAGCGAAGCCTAAACTGATAAACATACTGCTATCTCCCAGAGAAGCTAAATCATCGTTGAAGTATGTTAATGGGAATTTCATACAACCCGTTTGTTTATTTAGTTTTCGATAATCGACTACCATCCGCGATTTCCTGTTTTTCTCACGTACCAATAAGATAAGACTTGCATATGGCGAGTCCGTTTCCTTTGCAAAACCTAAATACTCATTTGAATTTAATCCTCACAACCTATTTCGCTCAAATCGCACGCAATTACATTTCAATAATTATTTAAAACACTTACAATGACGTCGCAGTCTTTTTTCTTTGGTTTCTGCTCAAAGATGACGTCGTCGACGCTGATGGGTAGCGTCAGCTTCGTTGATGTGTCGAGAAGTGGCAACCGAGTTGTCTCTCCACGAAGAAAATTGGTGCCCTTTTTCAAAAGGCTGCACTTTTTCACAGAAATTAATGACAGGCACTTGCAAGCCATCATTTCTGTCAGCCACTACGTCTAGCAAACAAACTGATCGCGGCGGCAGATTTTCATCACGCACTGCACTAAACTTTTCGCATAGGAACTCTTTGTAGGGAATTCAGACAGGAACACGTCTTCTCTCTGGATGAAGGTCAGAACATCACCTTTCTTGAAGTAGTCTATGGTCGGTGAATCGGTGAAGATTCTGCCAATCAATAAATATATCCATCTGTTGGAACTCATCCGGAATGACGTAAATACGTACATCTCGCACTATCACACCATCCACAGTTACATCTTTAATCATATATCCACTTGATTGAACTGAATAGTGGTGCGATCCCCAACTTATTAAAGTGGCACTTGAGTTGTAAATTTATTGGTTAGTTTCACGAGCTCTAGACTCTCTTATTGTACAGTCAGAGCTGACATTGTCAATTTAAACATTAAACTTGCAGCCGTTCACAAAGAAAGACTCAATATTTATTTATGGAGTGATCACTAACTGAGAGATCGACATGACTCATTCCAGCTTTTGAAGTACTTACTTTGTTCGTCCAATTACGCTGCATATGTCCTTCAGCGTCACAATTAATACAAGAAAGCTCTCGTGGCGTTTCAGCACAATTTCTTAAGATGTGTCCGTATTGGTTACATTTGTAGCACTTCAGATAGCGGTTTTCGTTCATGAGTGGTGGGCGAGGGTCTGATATACTTGAAGCCGATCTTTTCATGTTGAATTTCCGGTTCCGTCCGGATGTCTCTGCCTCGCCTCCTGCTTCCCGCGCTTGAATATGTTCGGACTATCTAAGTTTGAACTAGCCTTTCGCTCCATCTTTAAAGTGCATTCTTGTAGTTTCAAGCGCGAAACTGTCCGGCCAGCCATGAGGAGATTTTATGCTGTTCGCTCTATGAATCCGAATCCTGGCGCGTGAAGTGACAACTTCCCCATTAAAGTCTTCGATGCTGTTACTTGGGTCCGGCATAATGTTATAATTCGTAACTCTTTCGGTATTGTTGACTGGAACTACTGGATCTACTACGCCTTGACCATTTAACAAGCAGTTACACAACTGGAGCATTATCTGTTCTCTTCTTCATCCATTTTCCAACATCGTAAACATGGTTTGTTCTAAAGTAGGCTTAGGTATCAACCGCGCCGCATGTGGAAGAGGATTTGGCAACATTGCCTGATCTTCGAGCAAGTCTCCATACATTTGGTGTCCATTTTGTCCTTGCTCTTCGTGACGTTCGGGTAAAAACCAAACTGAATAGAGTGATCTTCGGACGTTTCCGCCTGGTCGTCTATCATCGGGTATATCCGGTGTTCCTCCCAAGATGGTGTCCATCTTCTTTGTCCAAAATGTGTACCTTCGGCCGTACTGTACTTTCACCTCACTAGAACATGACGCAGCGGAAACGAAAAATATCTCAACTCAGAAACAAAGGATTTACGATTTTTGCCTCTTGGCACGCGCTTCACTTTGAAAAATTGATTTTCCGACTCACGGTACTTCAACACTCACGAATATCGCGGAGAAATATCCAATAAAGACTCGCGTTCAACTCAGACACACGTACGCTCCATGCCGTCCCTGTAGGTGCAAAGGACTCAATTCGTAATCGGCCATTTGGCGCTAACAGATTAGACTCGTCGATGATGCCCTCATAACTAGTTCGATTAAAACGCGTATTAACGGGTGGATTGGAATATTGCCTAATAAATTTTGTGATTTGTCCGTTGATCGCAAAGTACCGATTTTCTAGGGCTTTGAATCGTTTTTAAAACGGGAGAAGAAAACATGGATGGACTCTTACAAAATGGATAATAAATTGGATGATGAGTGAAAGAATACCTACTCGTAGGACGCATCATGAGATGCTGGACCTCTGGCTGAAGATGCTGCATTCTGCGGCGGTGCCTTGGATAATTGGAACACTGGATGAAAAAGCTGCAGTGACTCTCTGGATTGATTAAAACATTGGCACAAAATGCAGCGGTGACCCTCTGGATTGATTTGATTACTGGCGAAAATGCTGCAGTAACCCTCGGGATAA
>CAKNXH010065507.1:0-11445 GCA_932178445.1 Andricus quercusramuli | reverse complement strand
TCGGCTCGCTGAACTTAAAAATCATATTCAAAAATGTTGTATTGATATGTTTTCGAGATATGATTTTTTGAAATTTTTTCCCATTTTTTTCGGCGGTGGCTTCACATGTTAGGCCATATATCGAGTTATAAACGTCTGATTGGGTCGCACGTCGTCTCAAATTAGAGCTAATGAAATTTACAATATTTTCAGTAGTTTAGGTGTTATGTCCTAAGATATATGAGAAAAGTCAATTTTTTGCGCCAAAATAAAAATCGAAAATTCACTCTACCGCCATGAAAAAAATAGAAAAATTCAAATTATGTCCAGTTTCTAATTTTTTACATATATATAGATCAACATTTTAAGAAGAAAAAGAAGGTATTGATGAAGAAAATATATGCATAAATACCGGAGATATAAGCAACTGATTGAAGGTTCCAAAATTCAAATTTTACTCTGTTTTTTTTTTCATTTTTGTATAGAAAACAGTTATTTAATTTATTTATTTTTTCGTTTTTATTTATGAATTTCAATATTGCATGACTAGATTAGAAATAATGTCGGCCCCTGCTTTGTCTTCTGTTCTTCGCAGGTTTCGTTTCTCTGATGAGGAACCAAATATAATCTCCCAATATTCTTGTATCCCAATATCCTTTGTAGCGCTGCTCAATGGCTTTCACACCTGTTGAAATTAAATTTAAATGTGCACATTTTTTCAGTTTGTAAACCAGTGTAATGAAGAAATACATGCATGAAATAAAATAACAATATATATTCCATATCCATTTTTTCATAATTCTTGAGCAAATCTTTAAGAATTTGATTGTTTCCAATTTCCTTGGAAAAAATAAAAGCCCAAATTACAAGCAAATTGTTAAAGATTTGCGTAAGAATTATGTAAAAATGGGTATGGAATATATATTGTTATTTTATTTCATGGGTGTATTTCTTCATTACACAGGTTTACAAAATGAAAAAATGTGTACATTTAATTTTAATTTCAACAGGTGTAAATATGTCGCTCAAAATTCATTTTTTGCATTCCCACTTGTATTTTTACCCGGAAAATTTCGGTGACGTAAGTGACGAGCAACGTGACAAGTTCAACAAAGAAATGAAAGCCATTGAGCAGCGCTACCAAGGATATTGGGATGCAAGAATGTTGGGAGATTATATTTGGTTCCTCATCAGAGAAACGGAATCTGCGAAGAACAGAAAATAAAGCAGGGGCCAACATTATTTCCAATCTAGTCATGCAATATTGAAATTCATAATCGAAAACGAATAAAATCAATTAAATAAATGTTTTCTATACAAAAATGAAAAAAAATAGAAAAACGGAATAAAATTAGAATTTTGGTACCTTCAATCAATTGCTTATATCTCCGGTATTTATGTATATATTTTCTTTATCAATACCTTTGTTTTTTTTCTTAAAATTTCGATCTATATATAAAAAATTACAAACTGGACATAATTTGAATTTTTCTATTTTTGCATGGCGGTAGAGTGAATTTTCGATTTTTATTTTGGCTAAAAAAATGGACTTTTCTCTATATATTTGGACATAACACCTAAATTACTGGAAAGATTGGAAAACAATATGAAGAGCGATTGTTGGAAATTTCATTACCTTTAATTTGAGACATCGTGCGACCCAATCTGACGTTTATAACTCGATATATGGCCTAACACGTGGAGCCACCGCCGAAAAATATGCGAAAAAATTTCAAAAAATCATATCTCGAAAACCTATCCATAAAAAAAAAATTTAATGTGATTTTCCATTTGAGCAGCTAAAATACATAGTAAAAAAATAGATGCATTGAATGTACATTTTGTCTGTAAACTAGTGTAATTATTAATTATTCAAACAATTTTCATAAAGAAATGCACAGTTTGGCTATTTTTTAGCTTACATAAAAAGATACATGCAGCTGTAACCTTTTTAATAATAAGCACAACTTTTTTATCTGAACTATAATAGTAAAATCAAAACGATTTGAACATTTTATACAAATTTATTTTTAGAAGAAAATATATCCACAATACTGGGTGCCCCAGTACTCAAGGTACATTTTTATATTTTTGAATTTCTCACAAAGAATGAAGTCGAAAATAAAATACAACTTTGTTGTGAAGTTAATAATAAATGAGTAATTAACAATTAAATATTAAACAATCAGAAGCACACTTTAGATAGACGATAGTGCATGTGTCACTGACGAGAGGGTGTGCGCGAAAAAGTTGAAGTTGTGTAATTTCAAATTTGCAGGAGGTTGTGAATATCATTGGTGCAACTTCACACGCTGAATTAGTTTAACTTCCTTCGAGTATGTTGAATTCTGTAGCATTCTAACAAATTATTAGAATTCACTTTTACTCCTTTGAATTCTTTTAAAGTTTTTTCTAATTTTCTTGAAATCTTCACAACACGCCATGAATAATTTTGAATGTCTCTAACACGGAAAAAATTCATCCGTAAAAAAGTCACGAACTAGTAGCAAGTCTCGGATATGAGAAAAATTCATCGGATATTGATGTATATTTTCGTAAATAATCTGCGAACTTTGAGAAGGAATTCACGTTCTCGATGTGAAAATTCTAAGACGGTTCATCACTTTTCTTTACGTGAATAATTCCAAAAATATCACGAGTGATTAGGAAAAGATTCTCGGAGCACTCACGAGCTTGCCCGACAAATCTGGGATCTGGAAAGTTGGTTCGCCTGTACGAGGCCCACACCCACGCTCGCCAAACGCGCGGTGTGCGTGTGCGCACGTATGTGTGTTTCCAGTTCATCGAATCAGTGGCTAGAGGTTTTATAATACCTATTTTGTTTGGCTTCGATGGCTGCGCGTGTTTACGCACTCCTGGTTTATGTTTAGAAACTGGTGATTCAGCAGTCTTTGAGGGTTCGAATCCTAAGTTGCGAATATATAAAGTGATATAAATTAAATCGCACAAGTGAAGCTTTTCCTCTTTATATTTCAGTCTGAAGTTTTCAGAAACTGTTCGTAGGAGATTCGAACTTTCCGTAAAAAACTTCTAAATTTATCCATACGTTTCTCATAGAAATAAGGATGTAATGTTTCATTTTTTTATCTCGTATCCGAGACCTAGCTACAAGTTCGTGACTTTCTTACGGGTACATTTTTTCCGTGAAGTCTTTTGTATTCTTACAATTCTCCTGAATTTTCTGAATTCTTATGGATTTTCTGAATTCTTCTTAATTCTTTGAAGTCTACTGAATTCCCTGAATTTTTCGAATTCTCTGTTTTTGTCTCAATTCTCCGAATTCTTCTGAATTTTCTCGATTCTATGAATTCTTATGAATTCTATCGATTATTTTTAAATTTGTTGAGCTCTTTAATTGAATAATTGAATTCTGTAGAATTCAAATTCATGATTTTCTGGAAATAATGCATGTTTTCAGGTGACGTAATTGGAATAAATGTTTAAAAAAAATGTCGGTAGTTTTTGGAGTAGAGAAGAGAACAAACAAGGTCTCATTTTGAGGACACTTTAATAGTTTTTTCAATCAGGGAAGATAATGAAAAAGTTCTGATTCTGACGAAAAACTCGTACATATTTTTGAAAATAGGCCAAATGCCACCGAAGTTGGAAGTCATTTACATTTCTCATGATTTGCAGAAAATAATGCATTGCCACCGGTGACATGATTGGAATTGAGGTTTTAAAACTTTTTTTGGTCTTTTTTTGATCAGGGCAGACAACAGAAAAGGTCTTATTTTGACGAGAAACCCTTATCCATTTTTTAAAAGATGCTAAAAATCAGCAAAGTGGAGAAATGTTGGAACTTCTCCTCGCTTTCTAAAAATAATGCTTCACTCCCAGTCGCATGATTGAAATTTATGTTTTAAAAGTTTTTTCGGTAGTTTTACGATTAAGAAATAAAACAGAAAAGGTGTTATTTTGAAGAGAAAATTTGACCTATTTTGAAAAATATGCCAAATGCCAGTGAAGTTGGAAATTATTTATAATTCTCATAATTTTCAACAAGTCATGCATTGCCTCAAGTGGCATGATTGTCATTGATGTTTTGAAACGTAGTTCCCGACGTAGGTTCTGTCGTATGTTCCGACTTAGTTTCGCACGTAGTATCCGACGTAGTTTACAACGTCGGAATATTCAAGAGGGCTTATTCTAACAAAAAACTCTTATTCATTTTTGAAAAGAGATAAAAAATCAGCAAAATTGCGAATTATTTAAACTTCTCATTGTCTTCAAGAAATAATGCATTACTTTTAGTCGCGTGATTGAAATTTAATTAAAAAATTTTTTTCTGCATCATAGAAGACAACGGAAAAGGTCTTATTTTGACGAAAAAAATTTACCTATTCTTAAGAAAAGGCCATATGCCACCAAAGTTTGAAATTATTTACAATTCTCATGATTTTCAGAAAATAATGCATTGCTTCCGTTGACATGATTGGAATTGATGCTTTAAAACTTTTTTGTGTACTTTTTTTAACAAGGAAGACAATAGATAGGTTTTCGTCTTGACGACAAACTTTATCACGTTTAAAAAAGAGGCGAAATTTCAGTAAAGTTGGGAATTATTAAAACTTTCCATTATTTTCAGGAAATAATGCATTACTTTCAGTCGCATGATTGAAATTTAGGTTCTAAAAGTTTTTTCGGTAGTTTCTCGATTAGCAATGACAAGAGATATGGTCTTATATCGACGACAAGCTCTCACCTATTTTTAAGAATATGCAAAATGCAACCGGTAACTTTAATTAATTGCTTCCGGTATCAACCAAAGTTATCTACTCTAATACAGAAAATATTTAACGTCTTCCCAGACTAGATCGAGCTATAAATTTAAAAAAATTTTCATAAACGATTGAGAGTTTGGCTTTTTTCAAGGAATATTTACAGTTTGTTTACAAAGTCAACTACGAATGTCTTTCTGATGACATTTTTCTATGTTGCTTCGTAAATTCACAATAATTAATAATAATTTAAATAATTTGCATAAACAAATTCAGAGTTTGGATATTTTTCAACGAATAGGCTTAATTTCTTCTACAGAATTAACTAAGAATATCCATCCGATGACTCTTTTCTATGAAGCTTTGCACAAGTATTATGAGTTATTTCAACGAATTAAAAGTTTGGCCATTTTTCATCGAATAAGTTCCATTTGTTTACGGAATCACCAATAATGTATTTCCAATAACTCTTTTCTACGATACTTTCCATATTTACAATAATTATTAATTATTCAAACAGTTTTTATAAACATATTCAGAGTTTGGGTATTTTTCAAGGAATAGGCACAATTTGTTTACGGAGTCAAGTAAGAATGTCTTTCCGATTACTCTTTCCTATGTTGCTTTATAAATTTACAAGAATTATTAATTATTTAAACAATTTCGATAAACTAATAAGCTCAATTTGTTTACGGAATCAGCTAAGAATATATTTTCAATTACTTTCTTGCATGATGCTTTGCAAATTTTCAAGAATTATTAATTACTTAAACAATTTTCATAAACAAATTAAGAAATCGGTGATTTGGATACGAATAGGATTAATTAGTTTGAGGAATCAAGAAAGAAAGTATTTCCAATCAATCTTTTCTACTATACTTTGCAAATATACAATAATTATTAATTGTTTTAACAATTTTCCTAAACATATTCAGAGTTTGTATATTTTTCAAGGAGTAGGCTCAATTTTAACAGAATTAAATAAGAATATATTTCCGATGACTTTTTTCTATATTGCTCTGCAAATTTACAAGGTTTATTGATTATTTAAACAATTTTCATTAAAAAATTAAGAGTTTGGCTATTTCTGAAAAATAGGCCCAATTTGTTTCCAGAATCAACAAAGAATGTATTTCCAATAACTATTTTCTACGACACTTTGCACATTTACAATAATTATTAATTATTTGAATAGTTTTCATAAACATATCCATAGTTTGGGTATTTTTCAAGGAATAGGCACAATTCGTTCAGGAAGGCGCCTAAGAATACCTTTCTGATTACTTTTTTCTATTTTGATTTATAAATTTACAAGAATGATTAATTATTTAAACAATTTCGATTAAAAAATTAAGAATTTGGGTGTTTTCAACGAACAGGCTCAATTGCTTACAGAATTAAGTAAGAATATCTTTCCAATGAGTTTGTTTTTATAATGCTCTGCAAATTTCAAAGAATTAATTACTATCTGAACAATCTTGATAAAAAAATTAAGAGTTTGACTATTTTTCAATGAATAGGCTCAATTTGTTTACGGAATCAGCTAAGTATGTCTTTCGGAAAACTCTTTTTCTAGGTTGCTTTGTAAATTTGCAAGAATTAATAATGATTAAAACCATTTTCATTACAAAATTCAGAATTTGGCTATGTTTTAACAAATAGTGTACATTTTTTTACAGAATTAACTAAGAATATCATTCCGATGACTTTTTTTATATGATGCTTTCCGAATTTCCCAGAATTATTAATTATTTAAACAATTTTAATGAAGAAATCAAGAGCTTGGTCATTTTTCAACGAATAGGATCAATTAATTTAGTGAATCAAGATTTCTACGATACTGCACAAATATACAATAATTATTAATTATTTAAACAATTATTTCAAAAACATTGAATCCAGAGAAAAAAGCTGTGAAAAAAACGTGGTAATCTGGGTTTCCACTGCTCCGCAAAGTTTTAAATGAGGCTAACTTTGCAGGATAATTATTCGCGGTAGGATTCTTTAAAAAAAACAAGAAAAAACTCACAAAAAAAAAGAAAAAAATATACTCGTCATGATCCATTTTTAAAGTAAATGGTTCTGGGAAATCCTGACGCGAAAAATTAAGGCATGAATAGATTTTACTGTACATGTGGTTTCATTCTTTTCATCATGGACTTGATCATTTTGAGTCACTCAGCTTCTCGCTTTTTATGACGAACAAAGCTTTTATTTCAAAGCCCTCGTATTTATTTTCTTTTATCTCAAAATTTAATTCATTTTCAAATTATTGATGCAGGACAACTTTTAATGTAAATATTGTCTTTCTAAAGACTAGAAAAGTTTGCAGTTATTGGAGAATTACATTATCCTTACAAATTATTTTTGATTTCTGGGTTTGATTAACGTGACAAATTTTTAGAAAGAGATATGATCTAAGGACGGAAAGTAAAAAAAGCTAGAAGGTGAGTAACTCGAAATGGCCAAGTCCAAAGTGACGAGAATGAAACAACATGTACAGTAAAATCTACTCATGCCTTCATTTTTCTTGTCGGGGTTTTCCAGGACCATTAATTTTAAAAATTGATCATGGGGAGTATGTTTTTTTCTTGTTTTTTCTTCTTTTTTTTAAGAAACCTACTGCGAATCATTGTCCTGGAAAGATAGACTCATTTAAGCGCATGCGGGAGATTTGATTCTTTTTTGTTACTTTTCCTATGTGGGGCGAATGCTTTTTTCAAGTTGTTAATTTACGAATTCATAGAGTCTTCTCAACTCATTTCTTGCCCCAGCAAAATTCCCACTATATTCAGAATTAATTGTTACGGCCTTTCCTCGGGAAGCAAAAAATCGCTTAATGCAACTGAGAAAAGTTTCTGTAGTAAATTTTTAAAATGGATTTCCCAATTTTTTCGTCATTTGCATTCGTCAAAGTGAACGATATGGAGGGTTGAACATCTTCTTTAGATTTTCTTGCGTGAATGGTTTGTGTTTCAGGCCAAGTGCTGTCATCTTGACTGAGCCAGCCTGGACCGGTTTGCCAAATAGTGGTTTGTAATAAATCTTTTGGATTTTGCCCCCATGAGATAAAGTCGGCTGAATTATGATCCGTTGGTATATGAAACCAAGGATCAGGGGTGACTTTTTGAATTTCTGCTACTTTCTTTCACTCAAAGGTTTCGATTGTGGCTTGATACAATTTTGGTAGCGAAAGTGCTGCGCATAATTCTAATTTAGGCAATGATGCAAACTTTATAGGCGCGACACGTGATTTGGCACATATAAGAGAATAATAATGCTCCCCTTGTAACCAAGAACTTTGTAACTTGTACGAAATAGGATTATCCCATCCGATTTTTTTCATTTCAAAAAAGCTGGATCATAATTTCTGCAGAAACCACAACAGTTCTAGCAAGCCTAGTGGATTAAATAATTTTGCAGTCTGTGTTGAAATAACCTTTTTGTAATTTTTCCGTTCCCGTCTAAAAGATTGACTGTGTATACTATTGAATCTGTTTGTGAGTCGCAATTAAACCCTAATGTTTCGATAGTTTCTGTCGCGTCCAGAGAAATGTGTGTGTATGATTGCCAGGAAAATCGATCGTTAATCTTGTATCTTTTAAACCCCGTTTACGTAGACTTAATTCCTCTTTATTTAAAAGTTCAATCGGATCATTTTGAAGTGGCAGTTTCTCGTCAAACGACAGAGCACCTGTCAACAGATCGCCCATGTAAAAATCGTACTGGAGAATACTTGCGGTGTTTGGATGTGAATCTTGTTCGTCCTCCGCTAGCTGCTGTAGAGTTCGAGTTGCGAGAAATGGCGCTGAAACTGTGCCAAACGTGACTCTGTTTAATGAGTAAATTTGCATGTGTTCATTTGGGTTATTTCGCCAAAGAATTTTTTTATATGCGCTGTTACTTGAGTAAACTTTTATTTGCTGACACATCTGCTCAGATAACAGACGTGCCTGGACCATAACCTGCCCGATGATCGTCGACCGTGTGCCTGCTATAAAGCATCGCATTCTCGGTAAATGTGCAGGAGACCGACGTGCGTGCATAACGGCTTGAATATGGCTGACAAGTGGCCGGCATGTCAGATGCCCGACTGTCAGACGAGCGTAATAGCCAGCAATAGCGGACACATTCAGATACTCAGGTGCCTCACAGCAGTCCTGTCAATCGGACCGCGTACCGGCACATACACCAGCCACAGGCGGACATTTTGTTATCGGGGTGTTAGATGTCGGCTGCATGTGCAAATTGAAAGGATCTAAATCTTGCGAAAATAGAAACAAGATCGTCTTGAACGGTAGGTCCGACTATGAGGCAATAGTTTTAAGAAGTACCTGAAGAAGGTGTCGTAGAAGCGTCAAACACGACTTGAGTTTTAGTGTTGAGGTTATCCTCTTTAACCACTGCGTGGTGAGGGAGATGATACTTCGTCTAAATAATTATTAAGATAATTTGAATAATGATCCTCAATTGACGGATCTTTTCCGATTTTTTTTTCTCGATAGAATAAAATCGCTGAAACGCAATGTGTGTGGATTCACGGATTTGATTAATTTTTTCATTGAATGGGAGTTTGACGATGTAACGAGCGCTGTCGTCACGTTGAACTTGCTCTACACAGTGCTTCTTACAGGCCTGCGTTTCCTTAGATTGCTTGGAAGAGGGCTGCACTAGATCTAATTCTCATAAAAGAGGTACATTTGTGTTGAAGGACATCAAAGGCCGATAAGCTTGACCCTACGTTCTGTTCCCTTCTGAATCGTAGACTGCCCGCGACTATCCAACCTTAAATAGTTTTTTGTAAGACTGCTGTATAGCGCGGCATACTTCATTTTCCTGCGAGCAAAAATTCGTTTACATACTCAGCGTCAAAAAATTTTTCGACGAGAGCAGGTCTATGCAACTGTGCATCGGCTAAAAAGATATTCTGAGGGATTTTAAACGAGTTCTTGTATTTATTTGCTACAAGAAACTATTCACCTAGAAACACTACCCGAATCGGATAGTGTCACGCCTACCCTGAAAGGGAAATGGCTTAATGGTATACATGTGTAATGTTGCGAACAACTAAACATTCTAGAGTGGATTTTTGATTATTAAATCTTGATTTAACTGTGGCAAAGATCCTGAATTTGATGTTTGTTCTCTTATCGTCAATTGCTAACCTTGGAATCTCAAAATGTTTTGTATGCAATCCTGAGAGAGATGCGCACGCCTCAGTGATTGTACAAGAATAAGGCCCCGTCTAGTATAACACGACAGGGTTGATAATTGCCTTGATTATTAATGACATCGACAATGGCAGTTGCTAAATAAACTTGAGATGGAAAACGTATGCGGTAATTAGTGGTGAATGACTTTTCAGTGAAAGTGGATTGCTTTACCTCATCCGACGTCTGTTCGAAATGGAGAAGTATGTTGTGTCTTTTAATGCATTTTCGGCATCTGCCTCGGCGACACTCGCCTGTACGATGACATGCACGAAGACAATTCACGCACAGAGATACATTTCTGGCTTCCTCTAGACGGTCTTGTAGTGTTAATTTTAACCCTCAGTTACCCCACGGGGGTCAAAATGACCCAGAGGTTTTTTGAAAGTGGTGCCATTTCTGTATAGGCTAAGGGAGCGGGCCAAGACCCGGGGGGGGGGGGGGTTAGAGGTCCTAGTCCATGCTGAACCCATGATCGGACTCAGTTCGGTTGGTTACGCCGAAAGCGACAGTGTGAAAGTTCGATTTGTGCCTTTTAAACCCCCGTGGGGTAACAACGTTACAAAAAGTGATCTGAAGACAAATACAAAACGTAAGTAAATTCTTTATTTAAATTTTTGTTCATGTCCAATAATAAAATAAAGTTGAGTTTTGTGTGACGCCAGAGTAAACTTATATTGAAATGTTGTGTTTTCTTGATTTTATAGAAATTTCTCCCCGGAAACATCCATCGACAGAGATTGGTTGTGAAGCAAGGCCTTTCGTGTATCACAGGTAAAAAGAACTATATATTGACGTCCGCCAAAAAACACTTAAGGTTTTTTTGGCCGACATCTTAAAGTATTTGAATACATCATTATTTTCGTGGCCATTCGTCACAATGAACACTACCACGTATTTGAATATTTACCGCGCACCAGCGACGTCACTAGTGGCAACGATACGAACTATCCTAGTACGGAGTCGGGCCACCAAGCGAGCGCCGAGCGCCCAGCGAGCGGCAGCGGTCGTGCTCACAAGTCAGTCGACATCGGACCGTCGAACGGAGAAGACCCGAGCTCTTCTCACCACCCAAGTGGCACATGTTGAGCCTTCGCAATATTGCGCCCGAGTTTTATGGTTTTTTGTCTTTCGATTCCGAGTTTTATGGTTTTTTGACTTTCGATTGCGAGTTTTATGGTTTTTTGACTTTCGATCGCGAGGTTTATGGTTTTTTTTCGACTTTTGAGGTATTGGAGTTTCAGTCCTTCACGGACTAAAATCAAAACGTTCAACACCTTGAATAAAGAACTGTAACTAAAGTGGAAATACAGAGTGTTGTTTCTTTTCCGGAACCTTTTCCGCCCGAATGCTGGGGAGCGCTAAGCTAGGCGGAAACATTGACCAGCTGCAAGGATAACTCTACAATTAAATTAATTTTTTTTGTCCTTATCTCTTTCTAATCTCTATCTAATCTGGTTTCTACCTTTTTCCTACGGTCCTTTCTCGAGGATCGAGGTTCTCTCTCTTTTCCT
>CAKNXH010065506.1:0-11445 GCA_932178445.1 Andricus quercusramuli | reverse complement strand
TCGGCTCGCTGAACTTAAAAATCATATTCAAAAATGTTGTATTGATAGGTTTTCGAGATATGATTTTTTGAAATTTTTTCCCATTTTTTTCGGCGGTGGCTTCACATGTTAGGCCATATATCGAGTTATAAACGTCTGATTGGGTCGCACGTCGTCTCAAATTAGAGCTAATGAAATTTACAATATTTTCAGTAGTTTAGGTGTTATGTCCTAAGATATATGAGAAAAGTCAATTTTTTGCGCCAAAATAAAAATCGAAAATTCACTCTACCGCCATGAAAAAAATAGAAAAATTCAAATTATGTCCAGTTTCTAATTTTTTACATATATATAGATCAACATTTTAAGAAGAAAAAGAAGGTATTGATGAAGAAAATATATGCATAAATACCGGAGATATAAGCAACTGATTGAAGGTTCCAAAATTCAAATTTTACTCTGTTTTTTTTTTCATTTTTGTATAGAAAACAGTTATTTAATTTATTTATTTTTTCGTTTTTATTTATGAATTTCAATATTGCATGACTAGATTAGAAATAATGTCGGCCCCTGCTTTGTCTTCTGTTCTTCGCAGGTTTCGTTTCTCTGATGAGGAACCAAATATAATCTCCCAATATTCTTGTATCCCAATATCCTTTGTAGCGCTGCTCAATGGCTTTCACACCTGTTGAAATTAAATTTAAATGTGCACATTTTTTCAGTTTGTAAACCAGTGTAATGAAGAAATACATGCATGAAATAAAATAACAATATATATTCCATATCCATTTTTTCATAATTCTTGAGCAAATCTTTAAGAATTTGATTGTTTCCAATTTCCTTGGAAAAAATAAAAGCCCAAATTACAAGCAAATTGTTAAAGATTTGCGTAAGAATTATGTAAAAATGGGTATGGAATATATATTGTTATTTTATTTCATGGGTGTATTTCTTCATTACACAGGTTTACAAAATGAAAAAATGTGTACATTTAATTTTAATTTCAACAGGTGTAAATATGTCGCTCAAAATTCATTTTTTGCATTCCCACTTGTATTTTTACCCGGAAAATTTCGGTGACGTAAGTGACGAGCAACGTGACAAGTTCAACAAAGAAATGAAAGCCATTGAGCAGCGCTACCAAGGATATTGGGATGCAAGAATGTTGGGAGATTATATTTGGTTCCTCATCAGAGAAACGGAATCTGCGAAGAACAGAAAATAAAGCAGGGGCCAACATTATTTCCAATCTAGTCATGCAATATTGAAATTCATAATCGAAAACGAATAAAATCAATTAAATAAATGTTTTCTATACAAAAATGAAAAAAAATAGAAAAACGGAATAAAATTAGAATTTTGGTACCTTCAATCAATTGCTTATATCTCCGGTATTTATGTATATATTTTCTTTATCAATACCTTTGTTTTTTTTCTTAAAATTTCGATCTATATATAAAAAATTACAAACTGGACATAATTTGAATTTTTCTATTTTTGCATGGCGGTAGAGTGAATTTTCGATTTTTATTTTGGCTAAAAAAATGGACTTTTCTCTATATATTTGGACATAACACCTAAATTACTGGAAAGATTGGAAAACAATATGAAGAGCGATTGTTGGAAATTTCATTACCTTTAATTTGAGACATCGTGCGACCCAATCTGACGTTTATAACTCGATATATGGCCTAACACGTGGAGCCACCGCCGAAAAATATGCGAAAAAATTTCAAAAAATCATATCTCGAAAACCTATCCATAAAAAAAAAATTTAATGTGATTTTCCATTTGAGCAGCTAAAATACATAGTAAAAAAATAGATGCATTGAATGTACATTTTGTCTGTAAACTAGTGTAATTATTAATTATTCAAACAATTTTCATAAAGAAATGCACAGTTTGGCTATTTTTTAGCTTACATAAAAAGATACATGCAGCTGTAACCTTTTTAATAATAAGCACAACTTTTTTATCTGAACTATAATAGTAAAATCAAAACGATTTGAACATTTTATACAAATTTATTTTTAGAAGAAAATATATCCACAATACTGGGTGCCCCAGTACTCAAGGTACATTTTTATATTTTTGAATTTCTCACAAAGAATGAAGTCGAAAATAAAATACAACTTTGTTGTGAAGTTAATAATAAATGAGTAATTAACAATTAAATATTAAACAATCAGAAGCACACTTTAGATAGACGATAGTGCATGTGTCACTGACGAGAGGGTGTGCGCGAAAAAGTTGAAGTTGTGTAATTTCAAATTTGCAGGAGGTTGTGAATATCATTGGTGCAACTTCACACGCTGAATTAGTTTAACTTCCTTCGAGTATGTTGAATTCTGTAGCATTCTAACAAATTATTAGAATTCACTTTTACTCCTTTGAATTCTTTTAAAGTTTTTTCTAATTTTCTTGAAATCTTCACAACACGCCATGAATAATTTTGAATGTCTCTAACACGGAAAAAATTCATCCGTAAAAAAGTCACGAACTAGTAGCAAGTCTCGGATATGAGAAAAATTCATCGGATATTGATGTATATTTTCGTAAATAATCTGCGAACTTTGAGAAGGAATTCACGTTCTCGATGTGAAAATTCTAAGACGGTTCATCACTTTTCTTTACGTGAATAATTCCAAAAATATCACGAGTGATTAGGAAAAGATTCTCGGAGCACTCACGAGCTTGCCCGACAAATCTGGGATCTGGAAAGTTGGTTCGCCTGTACGAGGCCCACACCCACGCTCGCCAAACGCGCGGTGTGCGTGTGCGCACGTATGTGTGTTTCCAGTTCATCGAATCAGTGGCTAGAGGTTTTATAATACCTATTTTGTTTGGCTTCGATGGCTGCGCGTGTTTACGCACTCCTGGTTTATGTTTAGAAACTGGTGATTCAGCAGTCTTTGAGGGTTCGAATCCTAAGTTGCGAATATATAAAGTGATATAAATTAAATCGCACAAGTGAAGCTTTTCCTCTTTATATTTCAGTCTGAAGTTTTCAGAAACTGTTCGTAGGAGATTCGAACTTTCCGTAAAAAACTTCTAAATTTATCCATACGTTTCTCATAGAAATAAGGATGTAATGTTTCATTTTTTTATCTCGTATCCGAGACCTAGCTACAAGTTCGTGACTTTCTTACGGGTACATTTTTTCCGTGAAGTCTTTTGTATTCTTACAATTCTCCTGAATTTTCTGAATTCTTATGGATTTTCTGAATTCTTCTTAATTCTTTGAAGTCTACTGAATTCCCTGAATTTTTCGAATTCTCTGTTTTTGTCTCAATTCTCCGAATTCTTCTGAATTTTCTCGATTCTATGAATTCTTATGAATTCTATCGATTATTTTTAAATTTGTTGAGCTCTTTAATTGAATAATTGAATTCTGTAGAATTCAAATTCATGATTTTCTGGAAATAATGCATGTTTTCAGGTGACGTAATTGGAATAAATGTTTAAAAAAAATGTCGGTAGTTTTTGGAGTAGAGAAGAGAACAAACAAGGTCTCATTTTGAGGACACTTTAATAGTTTTTTCAATCAGGGAAGATAATGAAAAAGTTCTGATTCTGACGAAAAACTCGTACATATTTTTGAAAATAGGCCAAATGCCACCGAAGTTGGAAGTCATTTACATTTCTCATGATTTGCAGAAAATAATGCATTGCCACCGGTGACATGATTGGAATTGAGGTTTTAAAACTTTTTTTGGTCTTTTTTTGATCAGGGCAGACAACAGAAAAGGTCTTATTTTGACGAGAAACCCTTATCCATTTTTTAAAAGATGCTAAAAATCAGCAAAGTGGAGAAATGTTGGAACTTCTCCTCGCTTTCTAAAAATAATGCTTCACTCCCAGTCGCATGATTGAAATTTATGTTTTAAAAGTTTTTTCGGTAGTTTTACGATTAAGAAATAAAACAGAAAAGGTGTTATTTTGAAGAGAAAATTTGACCTATTTTGAAAAATATGCCAAATGCCAGTGAAGTTGGAAATTATTTATAATTCTCATAATTTTCAACAAGTCATGCATTGCCTCAAGTGGCATGATTGTCATTGATGTTTTGAAACGTAGTTCCCGACGTAGGTTCTGTCGTATGTTCCGACTTAGTTTCGCACGTAGTATCCGACGTAGTTTACAACGTCGGAATATTCAAGAGGGCTTATTCTAACAAAAAACTCTTATTCATTTTTGAAAAGAGATAAAAAATCAGCAAAATTGCGAATTATTTAAACTTCTCATTGTCTTCAAGAAATAATGCATTACTTTTAGTCGCGTGATTGAAATTTAATTAAAAAATTTTTTTCTGCATCATAGAAGACAACGGAAAAGGTCTTATTTTGACGAAAAAAATTTACCTATTCTTAAGAAAAGGCCATATGCCACCAAAGTTTGAAATTATTTACAATTCTCATGATTTTCAGAAAATAATGCATTGCTTCCGTTGACATGATTGGAATTGATGCTTTAAAACTTTTTTGTGTACTTTTTTTAACAAGGAAGACAATAGATAGGTTTTCGTCTTGACGACAAACTTTATCACGTTTAAAAAAGAGGCGAAATTTCAGTAAAGTTGGGAATTATTAAAACTTTCCATTATTTTCAGGAAATAATGCATTACTTTCAGTCGCATGATTGAAATTTAGGTTCTAAAAGTTTTTTCGGTAGTTTCTCGATTAGCAATGACAAGAGATATGGTCTTATATCGACGACAAGCTCTCACCTATTTTTAAGAATATGCAAAATGCAACCGGTAACTTTAATTAATTGCTTCCGGTATCAACCAAAGTTATCTACTCTAATACAGAAAATATTTAACGTCTTCCCAGACTAGATCGAGCTATAAATTTAAAAAAATTTTCATAAACGATTGAGAGTTTGGCTTTTTTCAAGGAATATTTACAGTTTGTTTACAAAGTCAACTACGAATGTCTTTCTGATGACATTTTTCTATGTTGCTTCGTAAATTCACAATAATTAATAATAATTTAAATAATTTGCATAAACAAATTCAGAGTTTGGATATTTTTCAACGAATAGGCTTAATTTCTTCTACAGAATTAACTAAGAATATCCATCCGATGACTCTTTTCTATGAAGCTTTGCACAAGTATTATGAGTTATTTCAACGAATTAAAAGTTTGGCCATTTTTCATCGAATAAGTTCCATTTGTTTACGGAATCACCAATAATGTATTTCCAATAACTCTTTTCTACGATACTTTCCATATTTACAATAATTATTAATTATTCAAACAGTTTTTATAAACATATTCAGAGTTTGGGTATTTTTCAAGGAATAGGCACAATTTGTTTACGGAGTCAAGTAAGAATGTCTTTCCGATTACTCTTTCCTATGTTGCTTTATAAATTTACAAGAATTATTAATTATTTAAACAATTTCGATAAACTAATAAGCTCAATTTGTTTACGGAATCAGCTAAGAATATATTTTCAATTACTTTCTTGCATGATGCTTTGCAAATTTTCAAGAATTATTAATTACTTAAACAATTTTCATAAACAAATTAAGAAATCGGTGATTTGGATACGAATAGGATTAATTAGTTTGAGGAATCAAGAAAGAAAGTATTTCCAATCAATCTTTTCTACTATACTTTGCAAATATACAATAATTATTAATTGTTTTAACAATTTTCCTAAACATATTCAGAGTTTGTATATTTTTCAAGGAGTAGGCTCAATTTTAACAGAATTAAATAAGAATATATTTCCGATGACTTTTTTCTATATTGCTCTGCAAATTTACAAGGTTTATTGATTATTTAAACAATTTTCATTAAAAAATTAAGAGTTTGGCTATTTCTGAAAAATAGGCCCAATTTGTTTCCAGAATCAACAAAGAATGTATTTCCAATAACTATTTTCTACGACACTTTGCACATTTACAATAATTATTAATTATTTGAATAGTTTTCATAAACATATCCATAGTTTGGGTATTTTTCAAGGAATAGGCACAATTCGTTCAGGAAGGCGCCTAAGAATACCTTTCTGATTACTTTTTTCTATTTTGATTTATAAATTTACAAGAATGATTAATTATTTAAACAATTTCGATTAAAAAATTAAGAATTTGGGTGTTTTCAACGAACAGGCTCAATTGCTTACAGAATTAAGTAAGAATATCTTTCCAATGAGTTTGTTTTTATAATGCTCTGCAAATTTCAAAGAATTAATTACTATCTGAACAATCTTGATAAAAAAATTAAGAGTTTGACTATTTTTCAATGAATAGGCTCAATTTGTTTACGGAATCAGCTAAGTATGTCTTTCGGAAAACTCTTTTTCTAGGTTGCTTTGTAAATTTGCAAGAATTAATAATGATTAAAACCATTTTCATTACAAAATTCAGAATTTGGCTATGTTTTAACAAATAGTGTACATTTTTTTACAGAATTAACTAAGAATATCATTCCGATGACTTTTTTTATATGATGCTTTCCGAATTTCCCAGAATTATTAATTATTTAAACAATTTTAATGAAGAAATCAAGAGCTTGGTCATTTTTCAACGAATAGGATCAATTAATTTAGTGAATCAAGATTTCTACGATACTGCACAAATATACAATAATTATTAATTATTTAAACAATTATTTCAAAAACATTGAATCTAGAGAAAAAAGCTGTGAAAAAAACGTGGTAATCTGGGTTTCCACTGCTCCGCAAAGTTTTAAATGAGGCTAACTTTGCAGGATAATTATTCGCGGTAGGATTCTTTAAAAAAAACAAGAAAAAACTCACAAAAAAAAAGAAAAAAATATACTCGTCATGATCCATTTTTAAAGTAAATGGTTCTGGGAAATCCTGACGCGAAAAATTAAGGCATGAATAGATTTTACTGTACATGTGGTTTCATTCTTTTCATCATGGACTTGATCATTTTGAGTCACTCAGCTTCTCGCTTTTTATGACGAACAAAGCTTTTATTTCAAAGCCCTCGTATTTATTTTCTTTTATCTCAAAATTTAATTCATTTTCAAATTATTGATGCAGGACAACTTTTAATGTAAATATTGTCTTTCTAAAGACTAGAAAAGTTTGCAGTTATTGGAGAATTACATTATCCTTACAAATTATTTTTGATTTCTGGGTTTGATTAACGTGACAAATTTTTAGAAAGAGATATGATCTAAGGACGGAAAGTAAAAAAAGCTAGAAGGTGAGTAACTCGAAATGGCCAAGTCCAAAGTGACGAGAATGAAACAACATGTACAGTAAAATCTACTGATGCCTTCATTTTTCTTGTCGGGGTTTTCCAGGACCATTAATTTTAAAAATTGATCATGGGGAGTATGTTTTTTTCTTGTTTTTTTTTCTTTTTTTTAAGAAACCTACTGCGAATCATTGTCCTGGAAAGATAGACTCATTTAAGCGCATGCGGGAGATTTGATTCTTTTTTGTTACTTTTCCTATGTGGGGCGAATGCTTTTTTCAAGTTGTTAATTTACGAATTCATAGAGTCTTCTCAACTCATTTCTTGCCCCAGCAAAATTCCCACTATATTCAGAATTAATTGTTACGGCCTTTCCTCGGGAAGCAAAAAATCGCTTAATGCAACTGAGAAAAGTTTCTGTAGTAAATTTTTAAAATGGATTTCCCAATTTTTTCGTCATTTGCATTCGTCAAAGTGAACGATATGGAGGGTTGAACATCTTCTTTAGATTTTCTTGCGTGAATGGTTTGTGTTTCAGGCCAAGTGCTGTCATCTTGACTGAGCCAGCCTGGACCGGTTTGCCAAATAGTGGTTTGTAATAAATCTTTTGGATTTTGCCCCCATGAGATAAAGTCGGCTGAATTATGATCCGTTGGTATATGAAACCAAGGATCAGGGGTGACTTTTTGAATTTCTGCTACTTTCTTTCACTCAAAGGTTTCGATTGTGGCTTGATACAATTTTGGTAGCGAAAGTGCTGCGCATAATTCTAATTTAGGCAATGATGCAAACTTTATAGGCGCGACACGTGATTTGGCACATATAAGAGAATAATAATGCTCCCCTTGTAACCAAGAACTTTGTAACTTGTACGAAATAGGATTATCCCATCCGATTTTTTTCATTTCAAAAAAGCTGGATCATAATTTCTGCAGAAACCACAACAGTTCTAGCAAGCCTAGTGGATTAAATAATTTTGCAGTCTGTGTTGAAATAACCTTTTTGTAATTTTTCCGTTCCCGTCTAAAAGATTGACTGTGTATACTATTGAATCTGTTTGTGAGTCGCAATTAAACCCTAATGTTTCGATAGTTTCTGTCGCGTCCAGAGAAATGTGTGTGTATGATTGCCAGGAAAATCGATCGTTAATCTTGTATCTTTTAAACCCCGTTTACGTAGACTTAATTCCTCTTTATTTAAAAGTTCAATCGGATCATTTTGAAGTGGCAGTTTCTCGTCAAACGACAGAGCACCTGTCAACAGATCGCCCATGTAAAAATCGTACTGGAGAATACTTGCGGTGTTTGGATGTGAATCTTGTTCGTCCTCCGCTAGCTGCTGTAGAGTTCGAGTTGCGAGAAATGGCGCTGAAACTGTGCCAAACGTGACTCTGTTTAATGAGTAAATTTGCATGTGTTCATTTGGGTTATTTCGCCAAAGAATTTTTTTATATGCGCTGTTACTTGAGTAAACTTTTATTTGCTGACACATCTGCTCAGATAACAGACGTGCCTGGACCATAACCTGCCCGATGATCGTCGACCGTGTGCCTGCTATAAAGCATCGCATTCTCGGTAAATGTGCAGGAGACCGACGTGCGTGCATAACGGCTTGAATATGGCTGACAAGTGGCCGGCATGTCAGATGCCCGACTGTCAGACGAGCGTAATAGCCAGCAATAGCGGACACATTCAGATACTCAGGTGCCTCACAGCAGTCCTGTCAATCGGACCGCGTACCGGCACATACACCAGCCACAGGCGGACATTTTGTTATCGGGGTGTTAGATGTCGGCTGCATGTGCAAATTGAAAGGATCTAAATCTTGCGAAAATAGAAACAAGATCGTCTTGAACGGTAGGTCCGACTATGAGGCAATAGTTTTAAGAAGTACCTGAAGAAGGTGTCGTAGAAGCGTCAAACACGACTTGAGTTTTAGTGTTGAGGTTATCCTCTTTAACCACTGCGTGGTGAGGGAGATGATACTTCGTCTAAATAATTATTAAGATAATTTGAATAATGATCCTCAATTGACGGATCTTTTCCGATTTTTTTTTCTCGATAGAATAAAATCGCTGAAACGCAATGTGTGTGGATTCACGGATTTGATTAATTTTTTCATTGAATGGGAGTTTGACGATGTAACGAGCGCTGTCGTCACGTTGAACTTGCTCTACACAGTGCTTCTTACAGGCCTGCGTTTCCTTAGATTGCTTGGAAGAGGGCTGCACTAGATCTAATTCTCATAAAAGAGGTACATTTGTGTTGAAGGACATCAAAGGCCGATAAGCTTGACCCTACGTTCTGTTCCCTTCTGAATCGTAGACTGCCCGCGACTATCCAACCTTAAATAGTTTTTTGTAAGACTGCTGTATAGCGCGGCATACTTCATTTTCCTGCGAGCAAAAATTCGTTTACATACTCAGCGTCAAAAAATTTTTCGACGAGAGCAGGTCTATGCAACTGTGCATCGGCTAAAAAGATATTCTGAGGGATTTTAAACGAGTTCTTGTATTTATTTGCTACAAGAAACTATTCACCTAGAAACACTACCCGAATCGGATAGTGTCACGCCTACCCTGAAAGGGAAATGGCTTAATGGTATACATGTGTAATGTTGCGAACAACTAAACATTCTAGAGTGGATTTTTGATTATTAAATCTTGATTTAACTGTGGCAAAGATCCTGAATTTGATGTTTGTTCTCTTATCGTCAATTGCTAACCTTGGAATCTCAAAATGTTTTGTATGCAATCCTGAGAGAGATGCGCACGCCTCAGTGATTGTACAAGAATAAGGCCCCGTCTAGTATAACACGACAGGGTTGATAATTGCCTTGATTATTAATGACATCGACAATGGCAGTTGCTAAATAAACTTGAGATGGAAAACGTATGCGGTAATTAGTGGTGAATGACTTTTCAGTGAAAGTGGATTGCTTTACCTCATCCGACGTCTGTTCGAAATGGAGAAGTGTGTTGTGTCTTTTAATGCATTTTCGGCATCTGCCTCGGCGACACTCGCCTGTACGATGACATGCACGAAGACAATTCACGCACAGAGATACATTTCTGGCTTCCTCTAGACGGTCTTGTAGTGTTAATTTTAACCCTCAGTTACCCCACGGGGGTCAAAATGACCCAGAGGTTTTTTGAAAGTGGTGCCATTTCTGTATAGGCTAAGGGAGCGGGCCAAGACCCGGGGGGGGGGGGGGTTAGAGGTCCTAGTCCATGCTGAACCCATGATCGGACTCAGTTCGGTTGGTTACGCCGAAAGCGACAGTGTGAAAGTTCGATTTGTGCCTTTTAAACCCCCGTGGGGTAACAACGTTACAAAAAGTGATCTGAAGACAAATACAAAACGTAAGTAAATTCTTTATTTAAATTTTTGTTCATGTCCAATAATAAAATAAAGTTGAGTTTTGTGTGACGCCAGAGTAAACTTATATTGAAATGTTGTGTTTTCTTGATTTTATAGAAATTTCTCCCCGGAAACATCCATCGACAGAGATTGGTTGTGAAGCAAGGCCTTTCGTGTATCACAGGTAAAAAGAACTATATATTGACGTCCGCCAAAAAACACTTAAGGTTTTTTTGGCCGACATCTTAAAGTATTTGAATACATCATTATTTTCGTGGCCATTCGTCACAATGAACACTACCACGTATTTGAATATTTACCGCGCACCAGCGACGTCACTAGTGGCAACGATACGAACTATCCTAGTACGGAGTCGGGCCACCAAGCGAGCGCCGAGCGCCCAGCGAGCGGCAGCGGTCGTGCTCACAAGTCAGTCGACATCGGACCGTCGAACGGAGAAGACCCGAGCTCTTCTCACCACCCAAGTGGCACATGTTGAGCCTTCGCAATATTGCGCCCGAGTTTTATGGTTTTTTGTCTTTCGATTCCGAGTTTTATGGTTTTTTGACTTTCGATTGCGAGTTTTATGGTTTTTTGACTTTCGATCGCGAGGTTTATGGTTTTTTTTCGACTTTTGAGGTATTGGAGTTTCAGTCCTTCACGGACTAAAATCAAAACGTTCAACACCTTGAATAAAGAACTGTAACTAAAGTGGAAATACAGAGTGTTGTTTCTTTTCCGGAACCTTTTCCGCCCGAATGCTGGGGAGCGCTAAGCTAGGCGGAAACATTGACCAGCTGCAAGGATAACTCTACAATTAAATTAATTTTTTTTGTCCTTATCTCTTTCTAATCTCTATCTAATCTGGTTTCTACCTTTTTCCTACGGTCCTTTCTCGAGGATCGAGGTTCTCTCTCTTTTCCT
>CAKNXH010065505.1:0-10200 GCA_932178445.1 Andricus quercusramuli | reverse complement strand
AGAGAGCTGCGTCGACTGTACCCAAAATATTCGGTACGAGTAATTGTCCTTGTGATAGGTGCTCTCGGAGGTGTGAAATTATCGCTGGTTCGCAACCTTAAAGCCATACCCGCGTGCCAAACATATGCCAAGGCTCTTGCGAGATGGATGCAGAAAGCTGTCATCCTTGGGTCGCTTCGTGTCCTCAAGACACACGAGGGTTTCGCCGGCATGTCGTTGTGATTTCGTCGTGCCCTGTGACCACCCATCTCACGGATGTGAGACGTGGCCATAGGTGTATTTTACCGCGGTTCTACTGGGGGCCATTGACATTTTTTCCAGATGGCAGTTGCTCTTAGTGGTACCCTGCGGTGGTTGTTTAACTTTTTTTTTAAATTATATATATATATAGGGAACAAAGGTTTTTCAAAAGAGGGTACATATATGAAAAAACACCTATATAAAAGGATAAAAGAAATACTACAAAAAAATTAATATATGGTGAATAACCGAAAATATTAAAGACACTTTCAATATAATTTGTAATAATAATGATAATAATAAATAAATGAAATTTTTAAAATTATGTGTTCAAATCAGCGTCAGATATATACATCTATACAAAAAAAACTTGATAATAAAAATTATCTAAATTCTTTAATATCACCCCATACAAATAAAAGAGAAATATTCACTCATACGTAGACTTATTGATTTACTATCTACATGTATGAGAAAACCTACGTTTATGTTTTAAGAATTCGAGACTTCAAGAAAAGAGGTGGCATGTCTGATCTGCCGTTGAAGATACCTCCCGTCAGTAATTAGCTCTTATGAAAGTATTCGTACATCTCATTACTGCATGCACCATATATATGCGTCCGTCTGTAAAATAGGTTATACATCGCATGCGTCGGTCTAGATATGTCCGCCCGAATGTCATATGTCACTTTTCACATATAAATATTTTTTATTTTATTTAATTTTTATTTATATCATTTATATCATCAGTATGGCTTCTTCTTCCGAGATATACGCGGAAAAGACTATGGTATTAAGTTCAAAGGGCACACAAACGGAGTTTGGTAATGATGAATGGGACGTTTGCATTCAAATGGACTAAGACCCTTCAAGACAATCGTACACCACCTCCAAAGTACTAGGTCCGACTCCGGAAGAAATAGAGGCCAAAAGAAAAATCTTTCCAATCGCGAAAACCATCCTCCGAGTACATTTTTGAGAAACCTTTCGATGTAATGGGCCCTTGGAATGTTGATTAATTCAACCATGTAAATATATTAAGATATTATAAGCAATTTTTTTATAATCACAATTTCAAATCGATTCCCAACTATGATTACCTTAAAATGAATAAACTTTCCGCCACGATAAAAATTTATTCATTTGGGAGGGCATTGTAGGGTATCTCATGACCTCACACTATATTTTTCTTTTAATTTACCAGGAAAATTTATTTTTTGAAATGAATAAACTTTCGCCAGGCTAGAAATTTATTCATGGGGGGGGGGAGGGGGGTATTGTAACGTGTATACGTATCCCATCGTCCTAACGTGCAATCGAAACAAACATTATGCGTTGAGGTATAGTTTTAGTTTCTATAGTATAGCATAGCATCTCTAGCTAAACCATCTAGCGCAGCGAATACCGCACAAAGCAAGCGGTAGTAGAACCCCTTTCTATCGAGCAGAGTGGCGACCTCCAACCAAGAGCGGCATAGCACGCTCAACGCGCAGTGAGAGCTAGTTTACTGGGAGAGGGGTCCCAGATCGTTCGTCACTTCGGTTTCGACGCTAGTTTGGACGAGGTCGTCTTTGGGTTGACGCTCCAGAGGAGAGTATTCTTATAGTAGGTATAGAGTTACCTGTCACACGCGATGAATTCAAGTGTTTGAACTTAACGTCTTTTTCTTTATAAAGTGATAATTTAGTGCAGTGCAGTGCTTTTTGTGTTTTAAAGCATTTCAACATTCCTGGTGAATGCGCTATTCAGTATTTTTAAAAATTATTTTGTAATAAATTATAAATTCAAAAAAATAGTAGGTAGGTGCTTTGTAATCAAATTAGAAGCTATCCCTATGATTGGTTCGCCCGTCACTTGGCTCGCCTACGATTTGAATGCAAAGCATTTCCAAGCTATCTAAATTTACATCCTCCTTTCTTTCTGCAATGATAGTTCGCGCGCATTGTGGCTCGTAAGTTGATGTGAATGAGGGTGATACTTGCTTTTTGTAAACACACTCTTGTAGCTGTGTATTTAATAATTAAATTGTAAGCTTTCCTTGAGGTTCGTTCCAGAGGGTAATCGGTCTCAGAGACCGACTCGCCACGTGTAGAGGATCCTTCGTCCAAATAACATTAGTTCAAGAACACATATGAACCTGGACGAAGTGATTAACTATCTTAAACATAGTTTCATAGTCCTGCAGCTCGACTGCGACGATTGAAGAGAGCACTCGCGAGTAGGAATGACAATAGGACTTTTATGTCAGACGAAAAATGTTTCTACTGCGGACCTGCAGATGGAAAAAACAAGACTCAAAATTATTGTGAACCACCTAGAGCCAAGGTTATGGTTAGATATTGGTCAAGCATATGGGATACTCATAGGTCAAGTCAACTGTAGACTACGTGGCTCCGTCTAGGAAAGGACGGAACTGCGCGGTTGCCTGGGATAAATAGTCTATCGATCTCAGCCTCAAATGTTATTCGTACCCTAAAGAGGGCTAAGAACTGGAAATCGCCGGATCTGGGTAGGGCGCACAGCTTCTGGCATGAATACCTAGAGGTTTTGCACCCCGCCCTTGCTGGGGCCCTCCAAAACATCTTGAAGAACCCAGATCACTTGCCGTCTTTTATGACGAAGGGCTTAACGTATATGATACCTAAAAAGGTAGGTGCTGATAATCCTAGTGATTACTGACCAATCACTTGACACTCGGCCCTCTATACGTGTTTCACGACTATCATTTCTGACTTCATCTATAAATATTGTGAGGAGAACAAGGTCCTCGCTAGGGAACAGAAAGGTTGCTGTCGAGGCTCCCGTGGTTGCAAGTACCAAGTGACGATTGACATTGTGGTTGCGCTGCATGCGAAACAACGCCAACGCAATTTGCACATGGCCTACATCGACTACCAACAGACGTTTTCCGTAATATCCCAAGATTCTTTACTTGAGGTCCCTCAGACATACAAGATCTGTTTACGCGTCATCCAATTCCTAGATCACGCTATGTACACGTGATGCAATAGGGTTAAACGTTTTAGTTGTGGGATGATGAGGGATACCCGGTCCTTGTCCATTAAACAGGAAATCCTGCGAGGTGATTCATTCAGCGCACTATGGTTTTGTTAAGCTTTGAACCCACTAAGTTGGATATTCAACAATACGTCCTATTGGTTAAAATTTGAGGTGGGAATGGCTGAGCCTCAACTTTCTCACCTTCCGTACGAGGACGACATAAAGGTTTATGCAGGCTCAGAGTATTTTGCTGCAGTACTCTTATGGAATCAGGATGTCTCTAGGGTTGGACAAATGCACAAAGCTGCATTTTTCCTGTGGAGAGATGAATGCTTCACTGATAATGGACGACCACGCTCTGATTGAGACGATGACTGATGAAGAATCGTACAGTCACCTTGGCATATTGCAGGCGAGGGCTCCGCTCCACTATGCAACTAAAAAGGCGACTGAGTTGGCTTCTTCGGCCCGGCTTAGTCGGATTCTGGCATCTGGCCTCAGTGCGAAGAACATCACAAAGGCGCGCGAATATTTCAAGAACAGGACTAACATCTCACTTTACGACTATATTTCTGGTCTGGTAGATAGTTTCACAAACAACATCCTCAAATATTAGATCTTCTTTGCGTGGATAGTGATGCTTTGAACCTCTGATTAATGCAGGTGAACTTTTCCCAGAGACGGAAGGATTAAATATTGCCATCAAGGACAGCGTAATGAAGACGATAAATGACATGAAACACATTCTCAATATGGCGGTAGTTATTGCCAGATGCCACCTTTATGGAAATCCCAATAAGAACATCGAGCACATTATTTATGGCAGTACGATGCATGCCTCGTAAGAATACATGGGCAGACATAATGATGTTGCTGAGAGCATTCACTAACAAATTGCCCTGAACACTGGTTGACTAGAGAGATTCCAGACTTACTACAAATATGGCCCAGTTAATGTACTAGAGAACGAACACCATCTGCTTTACTGGGACAGGATTATTCTGACTGACCACCTAGTCAGACTATCGTCCAGATGTCCTCTGGTTAGATAAACGTGCTCAACACGTTAGAATAATGGACATAAGCGTTCCCCTTAACAATAACCTTATAACCTTAGGCTCCGTTGTACTGAGAAGATCCAGGAATATTCGGAGCTGAAGCAGGAGATCCTGATCGCGTGGAGAGTGAACAAGGTCGCCATCCAACCGGTCATGACTTCCTCCACTGTGAACGTTCATGCGACGTGCGTACAAATCTTTGAAGAACTGGGATCAGGGAATTCGCTTTATCTAATTCAGATGGCAGTATTGCTGAACACGTGCCGCATCGTTTAGAGTTTTCTGGGCATGTGCAATGATAGCGGCTAAAATCGCCTTCTGTGGCCATTCCGCGTACATGGCAGATGACTGCGATGAACACATTTTTAATTTTTTAATTGTAATTTCTCACTTTTAATTTTTGACCTATTTGCATATGTGTATGTCCATTTGCGCGTGTGAAGTTGTGTTTGCCTCTCGCCGTTCAATTTAAATAAAGTTATTATTTTGAACCGTTGGTCTCAGTCGTTGACATTGGAACTAGCGTTTGTAAGAAGGATGGATTCCTATAAATGGGCTCTCCAGTATGAATGTTGGATACATATAAGGCTATCCAGGATGAATTTTGGGTCCCTATAAACGGCCTCTTCAGTATGAATGTTGGAACCCTGTTAACGGGCTCTCCGGGATGAATGTTGGAACCTTATGAACAGGTTATTTAGGATAAATGTTGGATCCCTATAAGGCTCTCCAGTGTGATTGTCGGATCCCTATAGACAGACGCTCCAGTGTGTTTACTCAGTGGCGTAGTTGGTTAGGCGCTCGGACTTCACGTTAGAGGTCCCGGGTTTCCTCATCATGCACTTGGCTGCAACCCAGTCATTAAAAAAATACGTCCGTGACTGATGATATATACCGAGATAGCCATGTGCAGAATATTACAAAAAAAATGAAAAAATCCATCTCTAACAAAAAATGCCTTTGCCATATTCGTCTGGAACCACTTCAAACCTGAGACAATGATATATAAATAAAATTCTTATTTAATAAAGTTTTTGCGTTGCCGTTGTGGCAGGGCTTGAACTTTTCTCTCATGACTATGACGGCTATGTTGGCAGTAGCACTGCTACTGACAGGGTTACCCATGCCAGACAGGCAGAGAATGAAGAGGAAAGGGACTGAGAGGAACACCAAAACCCATAAATTATCATGGAGAGCTTCTTGAAGATTTTCAAACCGCTGGAGGTCACGGCATGCGGGACGGTCTTTCTGGTGATTTGCAAGATGATCAGGCAGATCTCACTAATCAGCAGTGGAGCATCAACTGTGCCTGCTGAGGATTCTTTGGCTACCTTTAGATATTTGCAGCCAAACACCTCAACAGAAACACCGCGAGAGAGCATCAAATGGGATTTCACAATAAAAGAGGAATTGGTGCGTCTCTAGTATCAATGTGCGAAGTTTGAAGCCACACGCGAAAAACCATACAATTTTAGAACGAAATTGTCTGCAAAGTTTTCTCGTATAATGTAAGTCACACTAAGAGATCTCATCGCTAAGGTGAAGGACATCATGACTAATCTACACTCTCAGAGGTAGATGGCCTAATTCAAACAGAGACAGAAGCAGAAGTTCAGAAACTAGCCCAGAGCTGGTCACAAGAATAAATGAGCAGAATTTAGCAGACCAAAAACGCTCAATATCTGTAAACAGATTGCTTTCGGCTGTTGAAATACCTGCCATCAGAATGGAAGTGGAAAAACAGCTTCCTATTGATGAACTTCCTTTGGAGGATGCGGACAACGAAGACCTGCTTGAAGATGACGGCATAGGTGCCAGGGATGATGAACATCAAGTACCGGATCCACTAGAAGAGGGGTCTCTACAATCCACAGGTGCAGGCTGACCCAGGATCGACTGGTTCTTTTCAGGATCTACCAGTTTTTTGTTATGGGAAACTTAGAGAAAATTTATGACTACTTGAAAAAAGTATTAGTTGGAACGTTATGGTTCATAAACCTAAACCTCGAGGGCCCCATTTTTTCTGCTGTGCAAGATGCAACTCTTGGAGACACTTAGACTCAGGTAAATGATGGGGATGCTTCTTGACAGTTATGTGTCAAAGCTGACTAGATCCGAACTATTGATCTGAGATTACTAGTAGATACAGGATCTACCTTTGGAGCCCCTGCACTAGAACCACATCTGAATATTAATAACGTTGATACAAACAGCGGAATCCCAGAAAAACTACAGCACCTTGAAAGGAATTTTGGTCATGCTTCACTAAAGTTCAGATATGTAGAACCAACACAAAGGCATTCTCTGCCCAAGATGAACTTCACAAAGAATCTGCATGCAATATTAGCCTACTCGAACAGCAAGGTTTCACCTATGCATTTGAATGCAACAGTAACTGCGTTAGAGGTGCAAACCAGTCCCCAGAATGACGTTAGTTCACTAGTATGGTCAAGTGAAGCGTGGAACGCAGATGGCCCTGGGAGTGTTTTCAGCTTGTTTTTACATGGCAAGCATAGGAAAGATTAGTGAAATAGTTATTTGTGATACAAGTGCGTAAAATAGGTGATTGTGTGCGAGTGTGAATTTTGCAGCATAAGCCGGAGGCTCGAAGCATGAGTCGATGGTTAGCGCACGAGCGAAGCGAGTGCGGAAACAGAGACGAGTGCTTCGAACCGCAGGCGAATGATGCAATCACACGAGTTACTAATCACCTAGGCGCACGTGTATCACACGCTATTTTTTGCAACGCCCGTCCGAAAAAGTTGTTAGGAGGTGGTAACGAAAAATACTAATTTTATATTACATAGAGTGGAGTCAAGGAACAAAAAAAAATTTTCTTAGAATGTTTCAAAAAAATTTGAAAAAAAAAATTTTTGAAAAAAATGTTGTGAAAAAAATGTTGTTCAAAAAAATTGTGTGAAAAAAATGTAAAAAAAAAAAAAAATTTCGTGGAAAAAAAATTCTGAGAAAAACAATGTTGGAAAAAAAATGTTTGAGAAAAAAAATTTTCGGAACAAAAATTTACTGAAAAAAAATGTTGAAAATCAAAAATTTGTTGAAAAAAATGATTGAAAAAAAATGTTGGCGTTTATGCTTTTTTGCCCCGAGGAGGGGGGGGGCTACGAAACCCTAAAAACAAAACTTCAATCATTAAAACATTTCTTCATGTTGAATGTAAAATTATTCCGAGAAGATACCAACATCTGTGTTTAAAGTTACCTTTGCCAGTGTCTAAGGTACCTCATCTCGAATGTGCGCATGCGCAGCTTTTTCACCAGTGTCTAAAGTGAGCCATCTTCAAACTGCGCATGCGCGAAAATTGTTTCGCGCACAGTCTGCTCAAATAAGGACCTTTAGGCACCATCTACATGCATGCAAACGTCAACTTTAGAGGTGGGTGTTGCAAAAAATTAATTTTATTGACAGTTTTCGCAATGACAATCGGTTTTATGTGTAACTAGTCAAAGTGTAGAAATTTCAAAATGTTAATAATATAAAATTTGGCAATAAAATATCCAAAAAGGGTGGAACGCGGTGTATTGCCCCTGGATGTAAGTCAGGTTATGGCAGCATCTCCAAGAAATTTCATTTGTTTCACCTGCCAAAGGTGAAGAAAATCGAAAAGCCTGGCAAAAAGTAATCCTAAGGAAAAATTTTGTAGTAAAAACTGGACACGGCGAGACTTTTTTTAATGAATATATTTTATGGTAGCGAAAAACGTTCGTAGAGGATGAAGTCAGTGTTCTGGGAGTGGCAAGTATATATATATATATATATATATATATATTTCGGTTTCGATTCCCTTGGAATAGAACCGAAGGGCTTATGACAAAGCCACCGAACGCGTCCTCGGGTTGCGGATAGAGGGTCCCCGTACCAAGGGTTTCTGCTGAATATGGGTACAATAATTAATAAGCAGTCGCGGACAATTGTCCAGGGATGGTCCCGAAGGAATAACCCCTAAGCGAAGGTGTGCGAACCGTGCCGAAAGCTGCATGGCACCTGGGTGAGGTGTCTTTAACGGTGACCCTGGGATATCGGGCGATGTCTCAGAGTAATAGCCTTATCCTTGCACGCGGGGCTCTACAAGGATGGACGAACCCTTTCCCTAGCTGCTCGTGGGAACAACAATGAAACCAAAAAACCACCAAAATGTTGTAGATGCGGTTCAAAACGATCGAACGCGCAGAGCACCCGACAATGGATCGGCAAACAATGCCGATCATCCTAGAGTTCGGGGTGCTGAAAATAATTTAGATGGAAACACAACGACGAACCGGCGAAACGCCCACATTGAGTGGATGGATCAACTTAAGAATGATGTGTTAGACTGCTACGATGCCAGTATTATCCCTGTTCGTGGAGGCTTTATGGCGCGTATGCATACTCTGTGGTGCCAGAAACACCCAGAGCTTCAACACGTTTCGCATCAGTCTTTGCGAAATCAAGCCGACTACCTCCGCAAAAATGGATATGTACGCGGAGCGCTTCCTCGACCGCTGCTTGAACAAGCTGCAGACGAAGATGAAACGACATTAAGACCAACCGCAGAAAGTAGGCACCTTCTTGAAGATGATGGCAATTTCAGTACAAGGAGGAACATCAACATGCAAGTTCCTCTTAAGCCCCAAGATCTGGCTGAAATGGATGTGTCCCTTTGTGGAGATATCTCGCAAGAGTCCGACCTCTGGACCATCAATTGCTCAGTTTATGGTGCTGCGAGAGCTTTGGCTGATTCAAATCGAAGGCTCAAACCGACGATGGATCAAAAGACAAGAAGACGCTTGCATCAACTGAACAAGAAAATTGGATGGGCAAGACAGAATGCGTCCCGTGTTCAATGTGTGATTGACTACATAACATCTGGTAGACCGTTCACGGAAAGGGTTCGAAAGATCGCCCAAGAACTAAGGACCTTGAATCACACACTAAACAAGTCAAAGCTGCTGACAATCAAGCAGCATATTGTTGACAAAATAAGGCTGTTATCTGACGCAAGGAGGAGGATACAGAAGAGAGAGAGATGGATCAGAGAGAATCAACAGTTTCTCGCTGACCCATCGCGCCTCTTCAGTGATCCCCCTGTTTTTGTAAAAAATCCACCCAAGCCCAAGGATGTAGAGACTTTTTGGAGAGAGGTGTACAAGATCCCGAAAACACTAGAGTTGAAGGAAGATACTGACAATATCATTCGCTTCAAGGAGTTTTGCGACAGCCTCATAAAATCTGAGGAGGAGTGCCCATCAGTCACTGCCGAAGAGGTGAAAAAAGCACTTAGAGGCACGAAGAACTTTTCCGGTGCTGGACCAGATTGTATCAAGAACTTTTGGTGGAAGAAGTTTACTTCTACACACCAACATTTGGCCCACATATTCACCTCATATTTAAAGTCGGAGATGCCCATTCCGCAGTGGCTAGTGTTAGGACGCACTATACTCCTACCGAAAAAAGGCGACTTGTCCAAACCAGAGAATTACAGGCCAATAACTTGTTTGAACACACTGTATAAGATTTTTACAGCTATCCTAAACAACAGGATTGTTCGACGAATTGAGCCTGTATGGCGAGAGATGTACGAACAACGTGGCTCGAAAAAAGGTGTAGCAGGCTGTCGAGAGAACCTGCTGATTGACAGGTGTGTCTGTAAAGACGCTACAGTCCATCAGCGCGTCCTGTCAATGGCCTGGATTGACTACCGGAAAGCTTTTGATTCAACCTCTCATAGACTTATCATCTGTCTGTTGGAAAGCTTGAAGGTACATCCACAGATAGTGAGATGCATAGAGAGATTGATGCCTCTTTGGAAAACTAGATTTACCATCTCATCTAGGAATTATCGTCTGACGACGAACAACGTCACCTTCCAGAGGGGCGTCTTTCAAGGGGATAGTATGAGCCCTTT
>CAKNXH010065499.1:0-11053 GCA_932178445.1 Andricus quercusramuli | reverse complement strand
TTTTTTTGTTGAAGACTTATAATTTTGGTAGAAAATTAATCTTTTTGGATGAAAATTAACTTTTTTATTAAAAATTCAACTGTCTTGCACAAACTTCGTCCTTTTGTCTTTAAAATTCAATTATTTAATCGAAAATTCAATTTTTGTCGTTGAAAATTAATAATTTCGTGTTGAAAATTTAACTCTTTTGTATAAAAAATTCGTTTTTTGTCTTAAGATTCAACATTTAGGCACAAAGTTCAACTATGTGGTAGAAAATTCAACTGTTTTGTAGAAGTTTCAATACTTTCTTCGATTGAAAATTAATTCTCTTTAATTAAAATTTAAATATTTCATTTTTGGTTACCAATAGATCTTTTTTAGATTAAAAATTCAACTACTTTGTTGAAAAATTATGTATTTTGTTGAAACGTTGTCTTTCCTGGTCGAAAATTAGTCTTTTTAGTTGAAAATTAAACTATTTGATTAAAAAATATTTATTTTGTAATAAAAATGTATCTTTCTAGTTTAAAAAGTCAACGATTTGGTTAAAAGTTGATGTATTTTGTGGAAAGTGTAATGATTAATTCGTCTTTTTGACAGAAAATTAATTTTCTTAGTTGAATATTCATCTTTTTTATGGAAAATGGGACTGTTTAGTTAAAACTTTAACTGTTTTGTAGAAAAAAAAATCAACGTTTTGGATAAAAAAATTTGTCTTTATTGACTGAAGAACCTTTCTCGGTTGAAAATTAGTTTTCTTTTATTTGAAAATCCATCTCTTTTTTGGAGTACGTGGTTCAAAAATCCAGAAAAAAAGTTAACGTAATTTATGCACGACCCCTTTCCAAGAATATTTGCAATATTTGAAAAATAATAGGTTATATAAAAGTTTCTAGTCGGAATTGGTATATTTTAACAGAAATTCCACGGTTTAATTGTTTATATATTGTACATAAATATTATTTATCAATTCTGAAGTTAATATATCAATTTGCGTAAATTATTTTATTTTATATTTTAATTTAGTAATTGCCTTAGACAAAAAAAGAATAATCGCGCGCGTCTTTATTTTGTAAAATGTAAAATAAAATATTCTGGAATTGTATTTATAATTTATTGTCAATCCTTACGAAAATTAGTACATTGAAAACAAAATATAAAATAATAAAGGATTCTGCAGGAGTTACATTAACCCAATTGAAACTTCGTGGAATATTTTGCTTGGAATTGTTAAAACAAAAACATGAAAAAATATACAATCTTTCACGTTCTGTTATCATTTCAACTTGTTTAAACTTTACATCCGCATTTTATTATACAGAATATTAAGTTTGTCTACTAATTAATCAAGTCTTAAATGGCAAAATGGAGGATTAGTTAAAAAAAGAATATATATTTTACAAATTGTTGAAAATAAAAACATCAAAAACAAGAGTAAGAGGTTATGTTGAAAGCTGGAAGTCTTACCTCATTTTTGGTTATGTGAATGTCTTGAGTAATTTTACTCTTTTTCATAACTCTCACCAAGACGGGTTCTAATTCTTGCGAAAATTCCCGCTTCTCTGCTCTTTGTCCATCCATAATTACATAAAAAACGCGAATTCACCAAATCATTAACAATCATTAATGTATATTTTTCAACTCAAAGCTTGACAACGCTTCCGTACTTTTCCGCTTTTCCGTTTTGCAATTTAAACAACATCATTTCAACATTTCTCCGCTAGGCGGCTAGGTGTCTTGTTTTTAACGGGAATTTTGCTTGCAGAATGTTGAAAATTATATAAAAATGGAATTAAATTTATTTCAGGGTGATCGCAAAACTTCATTTTCAAAATTCCCTGAATAATTACTGACTAATTTTTCATTTTTCCTGACTATTAAAATTTAAGGATAAAAATTTAATGTAGAATCTTTTATAAATTTAATAAAATAAAGCAGTTTTTAATTTTAACTTGCAAAGTTTTTATTTATTATTCTTAAAAAGACTTGTAATATTATTATTAATTTATATATTATTAATTTATCTATTATTTTTTATTAATTACTTATTAATTTCTTATTAATTTAATTTAATTTTAGGGTGGTCTCAAAATTTAATTTTCAAATTTCCCTGTCTCTTCCCTGACTAATTTTTCATTTTTCCTGACTATTAATATTTAAAGATTAAAATTCTATGTAGAATCTTTTATACATTGAATAAAATAAAGCAGTTTTTAATTTTAACTTGCAAAGTTTTTATTTATTATTCTCAAATAGACTTGTAATATAATAGACGTAATATTATTATTAATTTATCTATTATTTATCATTAATTACTTATTAATTTCTTATTAATTTAATTTAATTTTAGTGTGGTCTCAAAATTTCATTTTTAAAATTCCTTATCTTTTCCGTGACTAATTTTTCATTTTTCCTGACTATTAAAATTTAAGGATAAAAATTGTATGTAGAATCTTTTATAAATTGAATAAAATATTTTTTATTTATTAATCTCAAATAGACTTGTAATATGATATACTTAATATTATTATTAATTTATTGATTTATTATTAATTTCTTATTGATTGATATAATTTAATTTAATGTTAGGGTAGTCTCAAAATTTCATTTTTGAAATTCCCTGTCTTTTCCCTGACTAATTTTTCATTTTTCCTGACTATTAATATTTAAATACCAAAATTCTATATAGAATCTTTTATAAATGGAATATAATAAAGCAGTCTTTAATTTTAACTTGTAAAGTTTTTATTTATTATTCTCAATTAGTCATATATTATCAATGGAATTATATATAAATAAATTAAAAAAGAATTAATTATCAATTTAAAAATTTTTATTTATTAAATAATAATATTATTAAAATAGACTTAGTAAATTGAATTAAATTCAAAAATTAAATATCAAATTTTTAGTTAGTAAAATTTGTTTTTAACCCGAAAAAGAAATTATCAACAAAATACATCAATTTCCAACTAAATAGTTGAATTTTTAAACTAAAACAATCAATTTTCAACAAAAAATGGAATGGTTAAATTTTCATTAAAAAGAATTAATTATCAATTCAAAAAATTTTATGTATTAAATGATAATATTATTAAAATAGAATTAATAAATTGAATTAAATTCAAAAATTAAATATCAAATTTTTAGTGAGTAAAATTTGTTTTTAACTCGAAAAAGAAATTTTCAACAAAATACATCAATTTCCAACTACATAGTTGAATTTTTCAACTAAAAAAATCAATTTTTAACCAAAAATGGAATTGTTAAATTTCCATTAAAAAGAATTAATTATCAATAAAAAACTAATCTTTTACATAATAGTTGAATTTTATACGACATAGTTGTATTTTGTATAAAAATGTTGAATTTCCAAGACAAAAAACCAATTTTCTATACAAAACAGTAAACTTTTTCTATACGAAAATATACATTAAAGAAAAAATAATAATAAATGGTTGAATTTTCAAGGCAAAAATACGAATATTCTACAAGATAGTTTTTGTATATTTGAACTCTCCCTTTTACGGGTTCGAGGGCCTCCGCTCCCTGTACATATATTTACATTTCATCCTTAGTCTACCTTAACCGCTACTTATTTTCTAATCCAACGCCTTACATAATGACAATCATATTATTACTACTCTTAGACTACAGACAATGAGCGATCTTCCCGGGCTTCCGTTTTCTCTTACCATCAAGTTCATTTAGACTGATTTGAAAATTAAAAATTTTTTCTCGTTAGCTTCCTTTAAACAGGATTACCCGTTTGGCTCTGCCCTGATCTCTTGCTTTCTCTTATTTCTTCCAGTTTTTTCATCCACATCACTCCCTGTCCATTACCATCCAAAATCCATCTGACACATTCATCCACACTCAACTGTCCATCTTCCTCTCCTGTACACCTCTCTAACACATGTGCCCATGACTCCACTTCGTACCCACATACTCTGCACAGATTTTCCTCTTCATCCAACCAATATCTACAAGCTCTCACTCCTTCTCCCATTCTAAACCGTATCACCCTATTCCATTTGTCTTCCTTTTTCATCTTTTGCAAATATTCTGGTTCCGTCACCCCTTTGACCATCATATACCATCTATTGTACTTCGAATCCATAATCTTTCTCCATCTCTCTTCTCCTTGTCTTACTAATAGCTCTAATTCAATGTTCTGCCAATCCAGAACCCCTTCCTGTATATCACAAACACTCCTCATTTTTTTCCTTTCTTCCTCCCATTTTGAATTTCCCCAATTGCCTCTCGTCTCCTTGTTCCGAACTTCGTCCAAGCATACTTGTGCTATTCTACTCCCCTCTCCCCTTTTCAGCTTCTCTTCAAACCTCCAGGCTCTCTTAATTTGTCTAGTTACCATTTTTTCCCTTCCTAGTTCTTCCCTTATCATGTATCCTGGACAACTCCAACTAACCCCCATTACCCATCTCAGAAATCTCTCATGTATGCTTTCCACTTTCCTATGTTCCTTCCATCCCCAAACCTCCACTCCATAACACAACACCGCCCAAACCAACGCATCAAACAACCAAACCCTCATTCTCCAATCGTCCTTGAACCTTCTCTTTCCTATACCCCATACTTGGCCCATTACTTTACTCGCACTTTCGATTCTTTTCCTCACCTGCAAATCGTTTCCCCCTCCTGACTCAAACCAAAAACCTAGGTAACAGAACTCCTCCACAATTTCCACTGTTTGTCCGTTCATCTTCCAAACGTAACCTATTTTGGTCTTTTTATTTCTGAAGCACATCACCTTGGTCTTCCCTACGTTCACCGTCAGTTCTTTTCTTCCCACGTACTCTTCGAAAATTCTTATCATTAGGTTCATCCCCTTCTCATCGTCTGCTATTAGAACTACGTCGTCCGCGTATGCTAGGGAGTATAGTTTGCTATTACCCAGGATCGTCCCCCCTTTCCCTTTCTCCTTTAGCTTCTCCTCTAGGTCTGCCAGCAGCAAATTAAAAAGTAGTGGACTCAACGGGCACCCTTGCCTTAGACCTCTTCCTGTCCAGAAAACCTCCCCTTTTTCCCCGCGTACCTTCACCCTAATCTTGGTTTCAGTAAAAATTTCCTTTATCCTCTCCACCAGCCCTTCTTCTATTCCCCTCTCTTTCATTGCCTGCCATAGCACTTTTCTATTCACTGAGTCAAAAGCTGCTTTGAAATCTACAAACAAAGCGACTAATTTCCCTCTTTTTCTCCCTAAGTTTCTGTTAACCAAGTAGTTGAGTACGTAAATGTACGTAAATTTTCTAATAAATAGTTGATTTTTCAACCAAGAAGATATATAGTCTAAAAAAGATCACTGTAAAAAAATGTAATAGTTAGATTTTCATTAAAAAGAATTAATTTTCAATAAAGAAATCGAATCTTCTACAAAACAGTTGAATTTTCTACCACATAGTTGAATCCAGTACCAAAATGTTGAATTTCAAACACAAAAATATGAATTTTCGATACGAAACAGTTTAAATTTTCAACACGAAAATATGAATTTTCAACAGAAAAAATGGAATTTTTGATGAATTAGTTGAATTTGCTACCAAATTGTTGAATTTTCCAGGCAAAAAGATGAATTTTCTACAAGATAGTTGAATTTTCAATAAAAAACCTAATTTTCAACCATAGAGATAAATTTTCTATCAAAATTGTGGATCGTCAACAAAAAAAATTATTTTTCCAGAAAGTATTTCACTTTCAACCAAGGAGTTGAATTTCTAAGCTAAAAAGATGAATTTTCAACAAAAAATATAATAGTTGATATTTCGAACAAAATTTGTAATTCCTAATAAAAAACTATTGGATTTAAACTAACAAATACGAATTTTCAACAAACTACTTGAATCCTCAACTAAACCAGTAACCAAGAAACTAATAAAGTTGATTTTCTACCAAAAAAGACGAATTTTCAACAAAATGCATAAATTTCTAACTGAATACTTGAATTTTCAACCAATAATATTAATGTTCCACCAAAAAAGACGAATTTTCAACAAAATTGATAAATTTTTAACTAATTAATTGAATTTATCAACCAAGAATATTTATTTTTGACAAAAAAAGACGAACTTTCAACAAAATAGTTGAATTTTTAGTTTCAAAATCATCACTTTTTAACAAAAAAGTATAATAGTTAAATTTTCAACAACAAAAAAAGTTCAAATTAGAAAAAGCGAATTTTCTACCAAGTTGTTGAACTTTCAAGTCCAAAAGAAGAATTTTCTACCGTTCAGTTGAATTTTCAACCAAAATTGTGAATCTTCAACCAAAAAGAAGAATTTTCAACAAAATATGCATACATTTTAAACTAAATATTTGAAATTTTTACCAAGAATATTAATTTTCTACTAAACCAGGCGAGTTTTCAACCAAATATTTGAACTTTTAGTCTACAAAATATCACATTTTTAACAAAAAATGGAATAATTAAATCTTCATTGAAAAATATATATATAATTTCCAATTTAGAAAGAGCGAATTTTTTTACAAAGCAGTTGAATTTTCTACCAAATAGTTGAATTTTCAAGCCAAAAGGACGAATTTTCTATCAAACAGTTGAATTTTCTACTGAAGAAGACAAATTTTCCACCAATTTGTTGAACTTTTAGTTAACAAAATATCAATTTTTAACAAAAAATGGAATAGTTGCATCTTCAGTGAAAAAAAGAAATAATTTTCAATTTAGAAAAAACGAATTTTTTACAAAAAAGTTCAATTTCCTAACAAATAGTTAAATTTTCTTCGAACTTTGAAATTTGAATTCGAAAGAATTCAAATGAATTTGAATAGATTTAAAAAATCCAAAAATTCCATTGATTTTAGCTAAACTTGCGTCAATCTAGAGGAATTTAACGGAAATGAGAATTCGATGATATTCAGAAAAAAATTAAGTAAATGGAAATTAATTCCAAAATAGGGAATTCTAAAGAATTTAATGAAGTGCCTAAGAATTCAAGGTTAAATATAATATAACAAATTAATAAGAATTCAGGGTAAATTCTAAATGAATTACAACAAATATTTGACTTTTTGAAGCTCTTAAAAATTCCTTGAAATTTTTTTAAATACCCTGAAATCTTTAAAATCCTTTGAAATCTTTTGAAATTATTAATATCAATTTGAACTTTTTTGGATTCTTTTAAAATATCCTAAAATCTTTAAATTTTGTGAAATTCTATGAACTCTGATGATATTTCTAGAAATCCTAGAAAATATATTAATCAAAATATCTTGACAGCTTTTAAAATCGCTTAATATCATAATAATCCTCGGAAATCTTAAAAAATCCGTTGCAATCTTTTCAGATATTTTAAAACCTCATAGTTTCTGTAAAATCGTTCCATATCTTCCAAAATTATTTGTAGCTGCATTTAAATTTTCTAAATTCCTTAAAATCATTAAAATCCTTGGAAATACCTTAAAATTGTTTGAATTTTTTTGAAAATTCTTTGGAATCTTCTTAAACCCCCTAAAATTTTTCAAAACCCTTAAAACTTTTTAAAGCTCTTCAAAACTCCTTGCAATCTTTTAAAATGCCCTAAAATATTTACAATTCTTTAAAATCTTTTGAAATCCCTTGTTATTTATTTAAGCTCTTGTGAATTCTTAAAAAAAAAACTAAAATATTAAAAATCCTTTAAAATCTCTTTAAACTTTTTAAAGCTCTTGAAAATTTCTTAGATTTGTTCAAAATAATCTAAAATGTTAACAAAATTTTGAAACCCCCTTAAATTATTGAAATCAATTGAAAAATCCTTTGATTCTTTCAAAATATTCTAAAACCTTATAGATCCTATAAAATAGTTCCATATATTCTGCAATTTTTTAAAAACCCATGTAAATTTTATAAATGCCTTAAAATCATTCAAATCTTTGGAAATTCCTTGAAAATGTGTAAATCACTTAAAATGCTTTTTAATCTTCTAAAATACCCTAAAATATTTCAAATTCTTTGGAATTTTATGTAATCTTTTTCGAAAAAAACCCTAAAATATTCAAAAACCCTTTAAACTTTTTAAAGCTCTTGAAAGTTCCTTAGAATTTTTAAAAATACCCTAAAAACATTTTAAAATTATTGAACCCAATAAAAAAATCATTGGAATCTTTTAAGATATCCCTAAAATATTTAAAATCCTTTAAAATATTTTGAAATCCCTTGGCATTTTTTAAAGTTTTTGAAAATTCTTTAAAAAAAAAACCTAAAGTATTTCAAATCCTTTAAAATCCCTTTAAACTTTTTGAAGCTCTTGAAAAAATCTTGGGAGTTTAAAAACAACCCTAAAATCTTTAAAAAATGTGTAATCCCTTCAAATTATTGAAATCGATTGAAATATCCTTTTATTCTTCTAGAATATCCTAAAATCTTTGTAATGCTACGAAATCTCTCAATTTTGTTGTGAATAAATTCTTTGAAATCCAAGAAAATATTATAAAATCCCGTGAATTCTGATATTTTCTGAAACTTGGAAAATTTATTAAAATATCTTAAAAGCTTTTAAAATCCCTTAAAATAATTGAAATACTCTGAAATTTGATCAAATCCCTTGGAATCCTTAAAAATATTTTGAAACCTTAGAGATCCTATAAAATCGTTCAATATTTTTCAAAATTCCTTGAAATCCCATGAAAATGTTATAACTCTCTGAAAATCATTAAAATCCTGGGGAATTCCTTGAAAATTCGTAAATTACATAAAAAATACATTCAAATCTTTTAAAATACCTTAGAATATTTCAAATTCTTTAAAATCTTATAAAATCTCTTGACATTCTTTAAAGCTCTGGAAAATTCTTTGAAAAAAAACTTTAAAATATTCAAAATCTCTTTAATCTTTTTGAAGCTCTTGAAAGTTCCTTGGAATTTTGAAAAATACCCTAAAATCTTTAAAAAAATGTGAAATGCCTTCAAATTATTGAAATCAATTCAAAAATGCTTGGAATTTTTTCAAGTACCCCAAAAAAATAAAAAAATTCCTTAAAATCTTTTGAAATCCCTTGACTTGAATTTTAAAAATACTTCAAATTATTTTAAGTATTTTGAAAAACGTGAAATCCCTTCAAATCATTTAAATCAGTTGGAAAATCCTTGGATTTTTTAAAAATATCATAACATTTTTTAAATATTTGGAAATACATTTAAAAATTTCTATATTTTTAAAAACCCACGAAATGTCTCAATTCTTTATAAATAAAATACTTGAAATACATTAGATTATAAAATCCCTGAGATCTATCAATTTTTTATTATCCCTTAAAATCATTAAAATACTCGAAAATCAAATAAAATCCATTGGAATATTTGGAAATATTCTAAAAAAATAGGTTCTATAAAATTTTTCCCATGAGAATGCATTTAAATCTTCTAAAATAACATAAAATATTTCGATTTCTTTGAATTTCCCATTAAATTACTAAAATCAATTAAAGCTTCATTGGCATCTTTTAAAGTACCCTAAAATATTCCAAATCCTTTACAATCTTTTGAAATCCCTTGACATTTTATAAAGGTCTTGAAAATTTGTTGCATTTTTAATTTTTTTTTTTTTTCATATTTAAAATCCTTCAAAATCGCTTTAAATTATCGAAATCAGTTGAAAATTTTCTTGGAATGTTTTAAATATCCTAAAATCATATAAATATCTTGCGAAATTCTTTAAAACGCCATCAATTTTTTTTTAAATCCCTTAAAATCATTCAAGTCCTGGTAAAATCCTTGAAATCTTTCGAAATCCCTTAAAATTTCTGAAAATCTTTTCAAATATTTGAAATCCTTCAATTCTTGAGAAAACAATTTTTCTATACCCATTAAATTCTCACATTTTATATTATTTTAATGGATTTCAAAGAAATTATTCAGAAGAATTTCAAATATTTAAAGTTTTTCAATTATTTCAAGGGATTTTGAAAGATTTCAAAGGATTTAAAATATTTTAGGATATTTTAAAAGATTCCCAGGCATTTTCAAGTAATTTGAAAATTTTAAAGGAATTTCTAAGGACAGTAGTGATTTTTATCAGTACTTCCGCTGGTCGTACAGACAATTTCCGACGGTACTGTAATTAAAATTTATTACTTACAAAATATTTGATAAATTTATTAACATACTTCACTGAGAGAACTTAGGATCTCTTAAACCCTTTAAAATTACTGAAATCCTCGAAAATCTGATCAAATCTCTTGAAAATCTTGAAATATTATTCAAGTTTTCTTGTAAAACATTGTTAATAATAAAACTTCAAGTAGAAAAATAATCTACGGAAATTTCCTAACATTTTCTCATCTGCACACAATACTTTTTCGAAAAGAGGAAATGAGCTGATTTCACGTGGCGAAGAAAAGAAAACATTTTTGTTTAAATAATTGCTTTAATGGAATATCATTCCTCGGAATACATAGAATAGATTTTCATAAAGTCTGTTCAGACACATATCAGAAAATACAGATACTTTTTCTTCCTCTAGCTCATCCTAAATACAGACTCTTTTCTAACACAGGCATCAATCCTCGTTCGTCAGTATTTTAAACTTTTCGTACAAGATAACAGATCATAATCGTCAATTTCATTAATATTACTTGGTTCTGTTTTTAAGAAAGATTGGAAAAGGCTGATATGATTATTTGCAAAGTTTGCTTCAACAATTCACAACTAAAAGATATATTCGGACGCAATAGATCATTGATAAGTAAGCGTAAACTAACAGTAGAATCGGTAATACTTATTAAATAACTAAAAATAAATAGGAAAAATAGATAACAATCCCGATATCACCAACGAAAATTGAGCCAAACTCGAACCACAAAAATCCTTTAAAAAAAAAGGATATATTTCTTTTCTTAAAGTACATTCTATCAACTTTGTATGTAATCATTGCATCAAGTGTTCTCTGTATATTTAAAATATGTAGGTACATTCAACACATTTATATTCATCGATTTAACATCTATATATCTACTCGCTAGATACCTTTATAAACACAACAGTCTTTATAATTCCTATAATTCTCTAAGGAAACTATAAGGCATGAAACTCAACAAATATATGGAATGATCTCTTC